>JAAALK010001321.1:0-105128 GCA_019279435.1 Zizania palustris | reverse complement strand
TTCAGCACCAGGAACAGGTGGCATGCAACAGCAACCAGATCACAAGCATTTGTCCTGCGCTAACTTAGGATAATAGGCAAGCAAAGAGGAATTTCAGCAACATACACATCGGTGAAGCCTTCAGACTTCCCACAGATGTAAATGACATCGAGACAGAGAGACGGGTAGCTATCTAAGCAGTAGAGTAGAGATTAGTTTCTTCCAAAACACGATATGTTTAGCTAGGTGTAAACCATGCAACCAGAATACTGGAGCCGACGACCAAACGGTTTCCCATCGTTTGCAAAACACTAAACCAGACGCTTCATGGTGTCCCCTCGCAAAACGATCGGCCCTTTAGCAGAAGAACATGAATCCTTGACCTTTCCTTGACTTGGGGAAGTTGCCTAACCGGCCGTTCAAGCGCTCGTGTTGTCGCGGAGGAAGATGAACCCTGATCAGAATACTCATCTTCCATGTAGTAGCGGGCACGAGAAGCCCCAGATGTGCTAGTATACTGGAGGAACTGTTCATTGGAGAGGATATCAAAATCAGCAAACTCGGTCAAAGACTAGAAATTAAAACAGCTTCTGCAGCCTGCAGGCTGATGCATGACCCTACAACATTAGCTTACCAATAGACACTGATCGGGTGCATCGGGCATAGCTGCAAGCGATTGATCATCCAACGAAAAAGTTAGAGCACGAGTAGAGAGTTTGAGGTTGTCGGCACTGTTCATAAAAAGATAGTAAAAGGTAAAACAGCAAAGACAGATTACGTGTAGCAAAGATTGTAAGTCAACATCTGTAATGCATCTGCGCTGAATCCATTTTCATCAAAAAGGACATGATAATGTGTTGGCCGGCTAGTTCCCTGTCCAGATGCAAAAAAATAAGAAACTGTTACCACTAAATAGCTTATTATTGGAAAAGGAATGACACATGGATCTTCAAATAAATTACAAGGATTAGCAAAGTGAAAACGTGATTATTCTAGCAACCATTACCTTAATACCAGAATGGCTACAGAGGTAAAAGTCAAACTCGCTCGGATGGCAGATCTTTGTGTCAACAACAGTTCCTAAGGACAAAGCATGTTGATACTGCATAATTCAATTTTTAAAAATATTGCTTAACAAACTAAATTACCAGGAAGAATATTTCCACTCCTATCCACAAAATCTCTATGATTTTCTGGGAATAGGCGGGTGTGATGCCTCTTTTGCACCACAACAAATGTAATCCGAGGGAGGTAGCCCTCCTTGTAAACTAGCACAAGCCTAGGAGCACAAACAAAACAACATTACATCACAAACGGATTCAGAACCACCCAACAAATGATATGGAGAATAACTATATAAAATAAAAAGGTAAGGACCTTGCGAATTTCATCAATTTCATAAAGCAACACTTGGCTGAACTGTCCCTCACTAACACCATCTCTGCATATCAAGCAAATAGGATTAGGCCTGACACAAAGAAATGCCCTTATTTCTAAAATAAACTGCTCTTCACCAACCGATAAAATATTATCCTACGCTTGCATCCAGTTGCACGGTAGAAAGAAACGAGCAATTCCCTGCAATGCATGGGTGTGTTTGTTAATACTTAATACCACAAAAAGAAAAATTTACGCATAAAATATTAGTTACCTAATCATTCCACCTCAACTCCCTTCTGTGAATCTTTCACCTCTGTGAAAAGATTGGATATGATTTCTTGCCTATGGTTTTGTGAAGACAATAAGCATTTGTACTTTGAAACTTCTGGCCAGTCCATTGATGCAACAACCTAGAATCAGGCTAATTTTAAATCCAGGTATATCAAGCATGAATGGTGCTAAAATGAAATTAGACTTTGATCCATCTAAAATAGAAAAGACAAAGAACAGATTGAGCAATTGTAAAGCTGTGACTTAGTGAGTTAGAGACACGAACAGCTGCAATGGAAGGAGAAGCATCCTCTCCACGAGATGGGTGTGTAACATCTGCTCCAAACACTATTGTAGGCACATCTGTCAGAAGGGGTATTCTTCTATGCAAAGCATCTTCAAGTACCGTATTTCGACCCCCAACCTAATTGCAAAACACCAATAATGTTAATGTTTCATTCGAACTGCTTGTAGATATTAAACCATACTTTTAAACGCCTTCCTACCTTAACATTAATTTTCAGGGCTAGATTTTCAAGATACTGCTTCCCACCTTTCTGAACATTTCTAGGTGCACAACATTGGGTTATTACACCAAGCTCAGTCTCACAAAGTTTTTTTATCCTTCCTACATATGTAACAAATATCAAATTTAAATTTAATTTGGAAATAAATTAGAATCATCAGCATGATAAATTGAGAATGCATTAAGATCTCACCATAAGAACCACTCATATCAGGCAATATTACGATTAATAACTGAAGTTGCTGCCCTGTCGGACCTTGCTTGTCAAGCACTTCTACAGAATGCTTATGGATATTTCTGATTGCAACTTCTAAGTTGTCATGCCGTGCTTGCTGATATCCAGGCATGGTCTCATATTCATTTTCTACAACAAAATTGGAAATGCAGTGAAACACTGGATTTCTGGTGGCATGAGTATCTTCTACAAAATAAATTACCATGCCAATATTATGCACATGGAAACTAGATCATCACAAACATCCTAATATCATTTGGATGCAAGCGAGAAGCAAAAGTTAGGCAAGCCCAATGGTTGATAGACACCCATTCACCATTCTCTGAAAAATTCCACGAAAATTATGTCACTAAGAGAAAAAATAAAACCAACACAAAAAACAGGAACATATGTGTTTTTCATTTCAATGTATCGGAGATTTTGCTTGATAGCTTAATTTATAAACAATGGAGTAATATTATCATAGCTATGAAAAAAGAGAGCTATGTCATAACAATGAGTTAACCCATCCACATGCAATTGATGGAACAATAGGCAATACAAGATGGTATTGCAAACTATGAAAACACTTTATACAAAATAAATCAGAAGGTAATTACAGTAAAAAAAATGGTACAAAGCATACCTTGTTGATCATGTTCCACGACCAACAGAAGGATTACATACTTTCTCACGTCCAGAGTCATGATACTTAAGCTAAAGAAAGAAATGAGATATTCATTGCATAAAAGAACCAATAATGATATCTTTATTACCCAAAAGAAATACACTTACCCTTGGAACAGGGAGTACACGAGCATCAACCAAGGCAAGTTGGTTTGTCACTTTGATGCCAAATTCCTTGGCATGATAATCATTGACATAGTTGTTCCTGCTTGTTATCTGTGATAATAAAAATGGTTTATTCTAATCAAAGAGAATGAACAATCTAGATACAAGCAGAAAAGAACATAGATGAATGTGAAAAGGAAAATACAGAACAAACAAAGGAAAATAACAAAATCCACCTCTAAAATGCTGCCCTCCCTCTGAGCTGGTCTCTCACATGCCATCTTCAGCATACCTGAGACCTGACGCTCATTTAGCTTTCTAGTATAGCGTTGCCCTTCTAGTATGCTGCAAACCTGCACAAAATATTACATAATATTATTAAAATAACATAAGATTAAACACATCAGACATAAAGATCAGTAGTTACCTCCATAGGTAAATATGTTGGTCTGCTGTCATTGCCAGCCTGAAGGCATGGCCAGTTAACATATTTCAAAGAATAATTGTATTGGCATTTGAAATACTGAACAACAGATACCCTTGTCCCATTTTGATCAAACCTGTCAAAGAACTCAATATTAATTGACAATAAGATGAAATGCAATGTGAACAAATAAAAGGTGCAGCTTGTGAGAAAGTAGATACATCAATTCATTTAAGGGAGAAGAGGTTAGCCCATTGATCTTATAACGTATGGACATATCGCGTCGATGGGTAGCCACCACTCGGATTCCTTTAAGGACTTTCCTTAGCTACAAAGTGGACACAACAAACTATCAGTTTTTAGACATAAAAAAGCTTATTGCAACAAACACGGTACAGTTACTTTCAGACGATCTTGATCATGTAGACGCCTTGAAGCATCACGAATGTTGAGATACTCCAGTGCAAAGTCCATCACCGGCTGAGCCTTGTAAAATGATGTTGCAGAAATATCTAAACAAGGGAAAAGATCATCAAATTACCATTTTGCAAGTAATGAGCTCCATATATTCAAATTGATTATGGAAGTTTCTATGCAACAAAAATCATGAAATAAAGTCTTCTCAATTCAGTAAGGCACTCACAAAGGGTGAACATGTAATTTTTTTAACACAAAAGATCAAATAATCCAGCATATTAGTTCTACTGCATGTCTGTAGTTAAGAAACAAAGTACAAATGTATGATTTGAGGTAAAGCATTTGGTACATCACCAATATTAAGGGACAATCCCATCTGAGTGGGGCGTAAGCTCTGGTAATAGCCTCTCCAGCATTCAACACCACTACCGATATCACCATGTCCAAATGATTGCGCAAAAAATGATCTCGAGATGGATGTGTACCTGCCAAGTTAATTAGCAAGAAAATATGATTATGTAAAATTAAATGATGAGTAAAATATTACACAACACAAAAAAAACAGTGGCTGATGAGGTAGTGGACATGAGGTTGAGCGACATACTTCTCACTAGGGCATTCCCTAAGAGCAATGTCAAGTGCTTGGATAGTATCCTGTGGCATTTCTCTTTGTCTACCCAACATAAATTGCTTAAGGCTATACATATCCGTTTTGCAGCCTCATTTATTGTCACCCTATACTCCTTCTCTCTGAAGGAAAAAAATCAATGCAATAAGTGATTGACTATCAATACAAAAAGGAACAAGAAAGGAAGATATCATACCTCTGGTTTCCTCTCTCAGGATTTGCAACATTGACAACAAATTCTCTGTTGGTAAACGGCAATGGACCAGCCGTAAACAAGCCTTTTCTTCCATCATAAACAGGCAGTCGGCCATCCAAGTATGTTGTTGTAATCTAATAAGCTCTTTCATTATGGTCCTGTTTCGTTGTAGGGAGTTTGATTCGGGGCTTATAGCAACCTATACCAGTAAAAACAATGCAATTGCACTTAGAAGCTGAATATACATGTTGAGGTGAAGTCTTCTGAAAGACAACTTAAAGTTTAAAGATTAAATAAAACAGGTAACATTTATAATATGTATAGACACCCTATTAAGGTATTTTATGTTACAAATGATATAATTTTTGTACAAAATGATCATAGTTAGAGAAATTTGAATTAAAACTGAAACGGGATGAGTATTCAACAAGCCTTATTTAAAGAAAATTGGCACTAGACATTCTAGCATGGTCAACTAATCAGCAAGTACAGCTAAAGATTCAGTGTATTACAGCATAATAAGTTTATACAATAATAAAGCATGAGAGTTAGACCCGTGCAGCCAAACTTTTTGAATATTGAACATAAATAGGTCCAACTTATCAAACCAATGAATCAAAAGTTGAAAGATACAAACGTCACTACATCTGGAGTACATGCATCATTAGATTTAAAAAAAACAATTGGTGTACGTCGCTTCGATGGTAAATTGAAAACGTACAAAAAGACCGTGCGCCGCGAGAGAGAAAGACATAGCACATACATCGTAATGGAAGATGCTTTTATCCAAAAGCTCGACGGCGAAATGGTTTGCGCGGACCCTGCACCTCCTACCGGCTGTCCCGAAACCAGGCCGCGCCGGGAACACCATCGCCTTGCTGGTAGTCGGCGGCAGCGCACAGGGCGCCGCCACCACCTGCGACTCCTCGTCCACCGCAGCCGGGGCCGACGGGGCCGTATACGACGAGGAAGCCCCCTCGCCCGTCTCCACCAGCGACACCCCCCTAAGAACATCCTCCACCGGCTGCAGCGCCGGCGACGCAACCACAGCTACCGGGGCGGATCCCGTGCCACGGGGAAGATCGACGTGCCCCTCGGCGGCCAAGTCACCTCGACCGCCCGGTTGGCGCGCGTGGAACGGCCCACCAGCGTCCACGCGCTCCGCCCAACTCGGCGCCGCCAGATCGGCCCTGGCCCTGCCCCCGACCGCCGCCGCTCCCACGGCCACGATGGTCTCCTGCACCATGATCGCCGCCCCCGGCCCCGGCCCCGCCTCCGCCTCTTCCCCGTCCTCCTCCGCGGCCCCCCGCGCCGGCCGCCAGCACCACCACCCTCGCGTGCAGACATCGCTAGACAGCAGCAGCGCACAGTCTCTTGAGAAACTGAAATGGGAGGCGAGGTTTAGTTGAGAAGAAGTAATATATGCCCGCCCCGGAGAACAGCAGGCGACGCGCACGGCGCACCCACCACCCACCCACCGCTTCGACTGCCGTCTCACCGACGTGTGGACCCGCGCGGGCGCATGTCACGCGCGCCGCACCGCTTGCTTTGTGTTGTCTTGTCGTAAATTACGCAGTTGCAAAAGGCGCAATGCTTCTGCGAAATTGACTACTTTCCTTAATGTTTAAATATTATTTAAAATATTAAATATAAATTATTTATAAAATCTATTTATAATCCTAGTATTATTTATGAGACGAATCTAATTACACCATTATTTGAAAATGTGATGTTATAGTAAATATTTGTTAATTATGGATTAATTAGGCTTAAAAAATTTGTTTAGTGATTTAGTCTCTGATTCTGCAATTATTTTATATTAGTTCACGTTTAGTCTTTCAAATTAATGTCGAAACATCCTATGTCACATGGGCTAAAATTTAGCCCCTGGATCCAAACACCCTCTAATAATGTTAAAAACTAGTTTTAGTAGGTTATTTACTGTGGTAGATTTTATAACACTATTTTCTAAAAAAATTATATCTGCTTTACAATTGAATAAATACTCTCTCTAGCTAGAAAGTTTAATTTCACTATTTTCTATGCAGTGTAATTAAATAATTTGTAATTGAATTAAATATTCTCTCTATAATGAATGATTTGGTTCACATTGGATGGGTTAGCACCATGTCAAGTGGACCTTCCTTCATTAATTCAATAGTATATCAGAAAAAAATCTGATGTGTCATGGTAATTAATACCATAAAAACCCTCATAAACCCCCACAGTTAGTAGTCTTATACGTTTCCAAATATCCTCATAATTTGAATACAAAACACTCAAACTTTGAGGAAACGAAGTAAACGATACGTACATTTGATGAACGGGGTAGAATTGCAGTTCCAGATTATTTAAACGGCATGCGCGGGCGCCTGGATATTTGGGAGTACGCGGCTTGCGGCTTGTGGGCTGTGACCGGAGAGGCGAGGGGATGCGCACGAATGGCACGATCTGCGCGAGATCCGCGGCGGCAGAAAGGGAACTACCTTGTCGGAAGACTTTGGAATTCTCAAAAGCTGATACGGCGGAGAAAGTGGGGGAGGAGTACGTGGCCTCACAGAGTGGGACCCACGTTTCGCACCGTCCAAGCGCCATTCAGGGGTGAGGCCGTGAGGGTACCTATGAGGAGAGGCGGCAGAGATCTCTTGTCGCTGCTTGTCCACCGCCCTCGAAAATCGCGCACATGATGACCATATATGATCTTCCGGTCCAAAAGGGTGGGTCTTATTACATCTTTTAATTTTTTCCCAAAATGTTTGAATCCATTTATTAGTTTATCAACAGTCAAATATTAAATAAACTTCATTTATGATATTAAAAAGTAATATTTAAGGCTATTTACAGTGGTGGATATCATAACACTGTTAGCTTTGCAACTAAATGAAATACCCTCTCTCAATGGAGAGTTTCATTTCACTATTTACTAGGCTAACTAGTGTAATTAAATGCAACTAGCTCTTATGAAATACCCTCTCTCTGATGAAACGATTTGGGCTATTTACAGTAGTGGGTTTCATACACTGTTTCCTAGAGTGCCACATCAACTTTACAATTCAATGAAATACTCTCTCTCAGTGGAGAGTTTCATTTCACTATTTCCTAAGATAACCAGTGTAATTAAATGCAACTAGCCCACTCTCATGAAATACCCTCTCTTTGATGAAATGATTTGGCTCTTAATGAGTGTTTTTATTTCATTTCATCTATCTTGGAAATGGGTTAGCATCATATCATGACGATGACACTACTTCATTATCTTTTCTCATTAACTGAATGTCATGTTAACAAAAAATCTGATTTAGCATAGTAATTAATACAATGAAACACAAACACCTCATAAAACCCCCATTGTGAATAACCTCAGTAGTCGTTTCATCCGTCTTGAAAACGGACACTACTTTTTTCTTTTCTTTCATTAATTAAATGCTATATTAACAAAAAATCTGATATGACATGATAATTATTGCCATGGAACCGTTGCGAATAGTCTTATGTTGTGAGTCTCACTGTGTCGTTGACCGCCGCCCGTACGTGCTGGTGTGGTGATGCGTGCTGCCACCTGTGACCTGTCGTGGTGCGATGGCCGACACCCCTTCTTGCCTGCTACGCGCTGGCGACTGCTACCACTAGTGCGCCAGCCAGCCCACCGATATGATCGAGCATCGTCCCGGACGCCCGATTCTTAGAGGTTTGTGTTCTCCAAACTAATGCCTCTCCAAGTCACAGGTTATTTGCGTGTAGCTCTAGCTTGACAAAAAAAGACTACACTTCCTGACATTGTTCCCGGTGGAATGGTGAAGTTCAGTGGCAAGTATCAAGTATCAACTAGCGCGCCATTTTCTGTGAGCCCTGCACGGTAAACATTCTTACGTTTTTTCTACTTTCTACTTTTAGTAGGTTGCGAGGTCAGAATTCTGCACCCACCACGCGCGCTCACAGGCTACTCCCAAGACGAAGCCCGTAGAGAGCAAAAGGGAAGGCTGCACAACTTACCAAATAACCCTAAATTCCTACAATTTTACAAACACCACGTTTCTTTTACCGACAAATTATATCATTTTTTTCAAAGAAGCAGGCATAATGAATGGTAACCTATAACCTCAATGGCACAATAGTCGCAGCGCTGCTAAACGCATGCAGATCTCAGAAAGAAACTCGCCAAGAATTTTCATGTGAAACCATCGCAGCAGTATGATAACAGCAGCAACTCCAAATTTTCGAACAGCAGTAGCCACATGCTATATAGACAAATACCCATCAACTCTTGCTAAGGTTCTAACATATGTATATTCACACACCAAATCTACAAAACCCCATGTTTTTTTCTCATAACGGCAAATGCATGGACGGACCGCTGATAAGCTAGTTCTACAAAAGACCCATCTCCACTGGCCACTGGTTTCAGCAGTAAAACATGAACTGCTCGACATTCTCCTTAACTTTGGGCAGTGGCTTTACTGGGACAGCACGATCAGGCAGCCGAGAGCTGCGTGCAGAAGTTGATCCCTGGTCAAAGTGGCCGTCCTCCAAGTAGTGACGCGCTCTGAAGCCGCCAAGTGTGCATAATATGCTGGAGGAAACTGTGTTCACAGACAGAACAAACAATCAAGCTGTATAATTTCATCTGAAAAACGGAACGGATCACGTATCAACTCTAAAAGTTTACACATACCAATAGATACTGATCGCGTGCAGCGTGCGTAGCTACAAGGCAGAATAGAAAGTTATTATGAAACCATATGGTGCTAAAGAAAGTGTAAGAAAAGTGGTAAAGTAATAAGGATAATAGGGAAAAGTCGAAAAGAAGAAAGGTTACGTGTAGCACAAATTGTAGGTTAATGTCTGCAGCGCATCGGCACCAAACTTATTTTCATCAAAAAGAACATGGTAGTGTGCAGGACGGCTTGTTCCCTGTTAAGAGAGGAAAAAATTTACTATAGCAGTTAGTAGAGGGTGGTTGATCACAATGCAGGAATTTAGACTAAACTGATGTCCTTGAAACCATTGACATATCATTGATAATTAAACCTCTTACCTGAATGCCAGAATGACTACATAGATAAAAGTCAAATTCATTGGGATGGCATATCTGCGTGTCAACAACCGTCCCTGAGAAAAAACAATGAGTTACTATTTGTAATAATATATAATTATCAAGATTATTTATGTCTGAAAAGTAAACTTTTTTACCTGGTAATAGTTTCCACTACGATCCATTAGATCCCCAGCACGATGGTTTTCAGGAAAAAAGCCGTGTGTGATGCCTCTTTTGCACCACAACAAATGTAACAGGAGGGAGGTAACCCTCCTCTATGCTAGCACATGCCTGCAAGCAGTACAAAAACCAGCAAAATCACAAACATGGCAGGTCAAACTGCATGCACACAAACAGAAAGACAAGAGGAAACATAACAAGGCAGAAAGGGATTTTTAAAAACAATATGATTTTTATTTGAAATTACATTTGTTGGGTGACCTTTCCAAAAAACTACAAAATTAGACCTATGATGACTGTTGGTTTGGCGACATGAGCCCTCTATTGCCAAACCAGCAGTCCAGAAC
This sequence comes from Zizania palustris, assembly GCA_019279435.1. Taxonomy (NCBI): domain Eukaryota; kingdom Viridiplantae; phylum Streptophyta; class Magnoliopsida; order Poales; family Poaceae; genus Zizania; species Zizania palustris. The sequence continues at coordinate 94,740 of JAAALK010001321.1, read as the reverse complement.
ATCCTAACTAAAGGTCGATAGCAGTCAACAGTTAGATTTTGGCCCCATCAAACATTAGTTTAGAGATAGAATCATAGAAGGGTCTAGTTTTGTAATTTTTTCTAAAGATAACTTAGAAATGAAATTTACAATAAAATAGATTAATTAAGAACTCGCATAAAGGACCTTGCGAATAGCATCCATTTCATAAAGCAGAACTTGGCTAAACTGCCCTTCACTAACACCATCTCTGCACATCAAGAAAATTATGTCTTCAGTGCAACAAGAATAAACAGAATAACATGACAGCAAATTATTTGCTTCACAAACCGATAAAATATTATCCTTGCAGGTTTGCGACAACCATTTGCTCTATAGAAGACACCAGCAATTCTCTGCAACAAAGTTTTTTTAAATAATATATGAGCGCGGTTATGCAGCAAAAGAACAGACAATCTCACAATGTCATGCCAAAAGTACCTTATCATCCCACCATAAACAAGACCCTTCTGTGAATCTTTCACCTCTGTGAAGAGATCAGCTATGATTCTTCCCTATGGCATTGCGAAGACACCAAGCATTGTGTATTTTGATACTTCTGGCCAATCCATTGATGCAACACCTAGTAACAGTTTTAATATGACTTACAAGAAGCACTTGTGAGAAAGAAAATCTCAGACAACATTTTTCTTATAATAACAAGTAATAGATTTCTCAATAAGGAGTGAAGTAACTGAATGTCTGTGTCAGTGAATTGTAGTGAATGGCAGCACAAGAAGCAAGATATATTAGCTAATTTTGTACTCCCTTCCATGCACCATTGGTCTTTTTAGATATTACTTCACTTTCGGCAAAACATCAGATTAGGACAAGCGTACTGCTATTCATATACCTGAATAAATACCATGTGATAGTTGATATAAAGAGTTCATTTCAAACACTCTACCCAGCAAAAGAAAATATAACCCAAACACCTCTGTTTTCAGTAGCTTACAGAAAATAAACAGATGAGTATGAAACATACAATTGCTAAAGCCAGGCTATATATTTTTTTACATATTGCCATAGAGATCAAGAAATACAAACTGCTGCAATAGATGGAGATGCATCCTCCCCAGAAGGTGGATGGGTAACATCAGCTCCAAAGATCATTGTTGGCAAATCTGTTAACAAAGGTATTCTCCTATGCAAAGCATCTTCCAGTGCTGTATTACGGCCACCAACCTACGTTCAATTAGTCAACAGCATGAGTGACCCTCAAATGGTAGTCATATTGCTTTTGTAGAGGAAAAGAGCTACTGATGTGTCCATGTAAAAGTCTTACTCTCAAAGTATATCCTACCTTAACATTGATTTTAAGGGCCATGTTTTGGAGATATTGCTGGCCAGCTTTCTGGACATTCCTAGGTAAGCAACACTGACTCATCACACCAAGTTCAGTTTCACAAATCCGCTTTATCCTTCCTGCAGATGTTCCAAATGTCAGACACTAGATAACAAGTAGGCACACTTCTTTTTGCAAAAATTACAAAAATAACTGGAAAATAACTTTTATCAATTTGAGAAGTAATTTATTCACTTACCATAAAAAATACTTGTATTTGCTTCAGGTAATACTATTATCAACAACTCGAGTTGTTGAGATTGACCATGCATAGTTTTGAGAGCAGCATCTAAGTAATCTTGGTGCACTTGTCTGATGTCTACACATGGTCTCCCATTATTTGCTACAAAAAAAGGAAAATGCAATTAAATGACATATGCATACCTCAGTGAAAGAGGCACATACTGAATGATATAATACTTACCATGCCAATGTTATTGCACACACCAACCAAGTTATCGCAAAACACCTTAATTTCATCCATACGCAAGCGAGAAGAAAAAGTCAAGCATGCCCAGTTCCTGATGGATCCTCCATTGAGCATTCTCTGACATATCCACAGACAAAACATTTTCATTTTTATTCAAACAAAAACATTCTCCTCCATTCAAGAAATTACATGGAATTCAGTTGATCAGAAAAAATCAGCAAATATGTGGAAACATTGCCATGATTACCAAATACACTCTCCATTAATCTTTGGTCACTAGTATTAATGGAAGCATATAGTTTTGTCCACATGAAAAAACAGTATTGATAGGTTTGGTAAAAAATCTAGATTTTGTAATTATGAGAGAATATCAGACACCACATCGATGTCCAAAATATGAAAAGAAAGGTAGAAAATAATAGAAAAATACCAGCAGGTGATTATATAAAAAGATATGACATAAAAAACATGATATTATCATCTCTTAGAAATCAGAATTGCTAATATCTATGCAATTACAATGCAGCTGGGTGGTGGCAAAACATAAATAATTAAAAAAACATTTTTTTCTAGAAATTAAAATCCAGATCAATATGACAGTGCACAGTATAGCTCAAAACAACAAGCACATACCTTGTTAGACATGTTCCACTGGCCAACAGAAGGATTACATACTCTCTCTCGTCCAGAGTCATGATATTTAAGCTAAAAGACAGAAATAAGTTCATTGCATAAAAGAACCGAAAATGATATCTTTTACCCAAAAGAAATACATTTACCCTTGGAGCAGGGAGTACACGAGCATCAACCAAAGCCAGTTGGTTTGTCACTTTGATGCCAAATTCCTTGGCATGATAATCATTGACATAGTTGTTCCTGCTAGTTATCTGTGATAATAAAATTGGTTTATTCAAATCAATAGAAAATGAACAGTCTAGATACGAGCAGAAAAGAACATAGATGAATGTGAAAAGTAAAATGCAGGTAGAACATAGGAAAGTAACAAAATACACCTCTAAAATACTTTTCTCCCTTTGGGATGGTCTCTCACATGCCAACCTCAGTATACCTCTGACTTGATGCTCATTTAGCTTTCTAGAATAGCGTTGCCCTTCTAGTATGATGCAAACCTGAACAAAAAGGTACATTTTATTATAATACCATAAGATTGAACGCATTAGACATAAAGATCAGTATTCAGTAGTTACCTCCATAGGTAAATATGTTGGTCTACTGTCACTGCCAGCCTGAAGGCATGGCCAGTTAACATATTTCAAAGAATAATTGTATTGGTGTTTGAAGTACTGGACAACAGATACCGTTGTCCCATTTTGATCAAACCTGTCAAACAACTCAAAATTAATTGATAATAAGATGAAATGCAATGTGAACAAATAAAAAGGTGCAGCTTGCAAGAAAGTAGATACATCAATTCTTTTAATGGATCTGAGGTTAGCCCAGTGATCTTATAGTGTATGGACATATCACGTCGATGGGTAGCCACCACTCGGATTCCTTTAAGGGCTTTCCTTAGCTATAGAGTGGACACAATGAACAATCAGTTCTTAGGCTTAAAAAAGCTGATTGGGAAAAAAGAAACACACCACAGTACATACTTTCAGACGATCCTGATCATGTAGACGCCTCGAAGCATCACGGATGTTCAGATACTCTAGAGCAAAGTCCATCACCGGCTGAGCCTTGTAAAATGCTGTTGCAGAAATATCTGAACCAAGGCAAAAGTTCATCAAATTACCATTTTGCAAGTGAGCATCATATATTAATATTGATTATGGAAGTTAGTATACAACAAAAATCATGAAATAAAGTCTTCTTGATTCAGAAGCAATTTAACCTACGGTCAATCAGGTACTCTCTATGGATGAACACATAATGTTGTAACACCAAAGATCAAATGATCGTGCACATATTAATTCTACTGCATGTCTATAGATAAGAAATAGAGTACAAATGTATGCTTTGAGGTAAAGCATTTGGTACATTACCAATATTAAGGGACAATCCCATCTGTGTGGGCGTAAGCTCTGGTAATAGCCTCTCCAGCATTCAACACCACTACCGATCTCACCGTGTCCAAATGATTGTGCGAAAAATGATCTCGAGATGGATGTGTACCTGCCAAGTTAATTAGCAAGAAAATATGCTTACATAAGATAAAATCATGAGTAACCAACATTACACAACGCCAAAAAACTGTGGCTTATGAGGTAGTGGACATGATGTTCATACCTTCCATTGGGGCACTCCCTAAGAGCGATATCAAGAGCTTGTATAGTATCTTGTGGCAATTCACGCTGTCTACCAGCCATGAATTGTTTAAGACTATACATGTCTAATTTAGCAACCTCAGTTATTGTCACTCTGTACTCCTTCTCCCTGAAGAAGGAAGAATCATTACAATATGCACAATGACTTTCAGCACAAAAATATATTCACCCTATACTCTTTCTCCCTAAAGAAAAAAATCAGTACGATGTGCACAATAGCTATCAATGCAAAAAGGAACAAGATCAAAAAAATCCATACCCCTTGCTTCCTCTCTGAGGATTTACAATGTTGACGAGAAATTCTCTGTTTGTGAAAGGCAATGGACCAGCCGTAAACATGCCTTTTCTTCCATCATAAACAGGCAGTCGCCCATCCAAGTATTGTTGTTGTAATCTAATAAGCTCTTTAATGATGGTCCTGTTTCGTTCTCGAGAGATCGATTCAGGTGTGATAGCAATCTGTACCGGTAAAAACATAGCAATTGCACTTAGAAGGTGAATAGACATGTTGAGGTGAAGTCGTTTGAAAGTCAACTTTAACTAAGTATAAAGAAAACATAATTAACATTTATAATATCTAATAAACACTCAATTAAAGCATTTTATGGTTAATTTAATAGAAATAATTTCATGATATATTTTTCTACAAAATTGATCACAGTAAGACAATTTAGTTAAATTTGTAACGGAAGGAGTATTCAACAAGCCTTAAGAAAAGACAATTGGCAGTAGACATTCTAGCATGGTCAACTATTCAGCAAGTACATTTTCAAAAGGATGTAGTGTGATTTCGCTAAAGAAAAGATACATCATACAGTGTATTATAGCGTAGTAGGATTATACAACACGCATGCATTAGGACCCGTGCAGCCAAATTTTTGGAACATTGAACATGAATATGTCCAATTTATTAAAGTAACGTTGTTTCTCTAAAGCAAGATATAAAAGAACTTGAAAGATTACAAACATTAATACATTATTACATTTAGGGTACATGTTAGTAATAGTCATTACTCATTAGAGTTTTTAGAAAACAATTGGTGTGCGTCGCTTCGGTGGTAAATAGTAAACGTAAAGAACGAAATAAAACCGTGCAAGCGAGGGAGAGAGACCTAGCACATACATCGTAATGATAGATCGTCTTGTCGGCAAGCTGCACGACGAAGTGGTTGGCGCGGACCCTGCACCTCCTACCGGCCGTCCCGAAACCTGGCCGCGACGGGAACACCAGAGACTTGCTAGACGTCGGTGGTAGCGCACCGGACGCCGCGACCACCGGCGCTGGGGCCGTAGACGACGAGGACGCCCCCTCGCCCGTCTCCGCCAGCGACACCCTCGTAAGAACATCCTCCACCGGTTGCAGCGCCGACGCCGCTTCCCCAGCTACAGGGGCGGATCCGTGCCCCGGGGATGCTCGGCGGCCAAGCCACCTCTCCCGCCCGGATGGCGCGCGTGGAACTGCCCACCGCGTCCGCTCTCTCCTCCGAACTCGACGCCGCCAGATCGTCCCTGGCCCTGGTCCTGCCCCTGCCCCCGCCCCCGCTCCCGACCGCCGCCGCCCCCACCCCCACCTCTGCCGCGTCCTCCTCCGCGGCCCCCACGCTGGCCGCCATCGCGCGCAGACATCGCTACTCTAGACAAGCAGCGCACAATCACAAGGGGAAATGCTACAAGGCTAGGTCTAGGTCGAGGAGAAGAAGTACATCAAATATATATAGGCCCCGAGAACACCATGTGACACGGGCCCACCCACCGCTCCCACTACCTCCAACAACCGCCTATCTCAGCGGGCCCACCCACGATGATTACGCAAGGTTGCAAATCGCAATGATGATACGCAGTGATTCCTCGGAACTCGAAACGGAGAAGATAAAAATATCAACAAAATGCTATTTTATTTTAGAAATAAACAAATATACATGTAGATAATTTCAACTTAAAACGCCCAAACTTTGAAGAAATGGGGTAAAGATATGTGCATTTATAAATGAAGTAAAAATTTGAAGTTTTTGATTAAGCCATGTGTAGTTTTGGCGTGACTGATTTTTTTTTAAAAAAAGTTAACCGTACAACGTGCCTGTGCCTCCCACCTTGTGAAAACTCTTCAAATTTTCTACGACGTAGGGCGTAGGCACATCATTTTTCTCTGCAGCAATCGATCGTTGCATGTGAAATCGTATTGGACATGGATTTGAAAGATAGTAGGTAATTATAAAAATAATTTCAAAATTAAAGAATTATTCGTGAGACGAATTTATTAAGTTTAATTAATTTACTGTTAACAAATGTTTACTGTAGCAGCGCATTGTTCAATCATAACATAATTAGACTAATTAGATTTATCTCGTGAATAATTCACCGATTATTTATAATTTATATTTAATATTTTAAAATAGACTAAACTTTTGGAATAAATTTGCAATGGAAGTACTAGTAAAGAAAAGATAATTGGCAATAGGCATTCTAGTATGATAAACTATTCGGCAAGTATATCTTAAAAATGGTATAATCTTTTGGACAAAAAGATACATCATGCAACCGAGGTGACAGTCAAGCCCTATACTATCAATAGTGTCAAGCCAACACTAATGCTATTTTCAGTGGTGAGTTTCATAACATTGTTTTTTAAAGTCCACATCAGCTTTGCAACTGAATAAAATATTTTATCTTAATGAAGAGTTTCATTTCACTATTTTTTAGGCTAACCAGTGTAATTAAATGTAACTAACTTTCATGAAAACACCCTATCTATGATGAAACGATTTGACTCTCAGTGGACGTTTCATTTTGTTTCATCCGTCTTGAAAACGGATTAGCACCATGTCACGATGATTATACTACTTTCTTCTCTTCCCTCATTATTTGAATGTCGTGTCAGCAAAAAAACTAATGCGTCGTGGTCATTAATACTATAAACCCCGTGAAGTCCGCATTGTGAATAGTCTAACAATATACGATTTTTAGTGGCCTGTTTGATCACCTATACCTCCCGTGCTATTATTCCTCCGAACATTCAATCCAACGGCAAGATTCAATCATGACCAACAAATCAGAAACAATATGGGAACAGAATCGACCAGTTCATGTTTCCTACTTCCTAGTACACACCTACCAATTGGGCCTTCCTGTCTGCATGCAGGCTTTCTCACGAGTAACAAAATCAAGTTCAGTTTTTGTTTAATCCGTTCAATCATTCGACTTCGGCGTTTAGATCTTGATCAGTTCAATTACCCAAGTTTTGAGCGGTTCAAATTATATATTGTTAACTGGCTATGCATGTGTTTTAACCTGACAATACATCACCTGAACTCCTGAAGAATTAACCATAAATTCAAGCAGAGTTATATCTTTTGTAACAACAAAAGGCAGATTGCTGGTAACCGGTAAGAGAATCTCCAAAAACTTCTCCATTTTTGATTCTCTAATTCTCTATTTAGTCAACTCTCTAAAAAGATTACTATATCAATCTACTATATGCTCCAAAAAACTATCTATTCTCAACTCTCTAAACAGTTTGCACTCCCTTTTAAAATATAAAAAAATTCCAAAGAATTTATTTATTTTTGAAAAAAATACCAAAATCATAAAATTTTCATTTTTTTAAAAAAAGTTTTTTATATTTATTGCTTTTTTCTCTTTCCTTTTCTTTTCTTTTTTTCTTCATCTTTTCTTCTTTCGTTTTTCTTCATCTTTTCTTAGAATTTTCAAGTACACAGATTATAAAATTTTCAAATTTCAAATATTTAAAAAATCTCTTCATTTCATTTCTTTTTTTATTCATCTTTTCTTCTTTCTTTTTTCACTTTCCCCTTTTATTTTTTCTTTCTTTCTTTTCTTTTTCCTTCTGGTGTGGCCCAATGTTGTTCTTTTCTCTTTTTATTCTTGCGGCTAATTTTCTTGCGGTGACACTAGCAGATGGGCCCACAATATTATTCACGAGACGAATCTAATGAGCCTAATTACGCCATGATTTGACAATGTGATGCAACAGTAAACATTTCCTAATTATGGATTAATTAGGCTTAAAAAATTCGTCTCGCGAATTATCCTCTGATTCTGTAATTATTTTTATAATTAGTTCACGTTTAGTCCTTCAAATTGATGTCCAAATATCTGATGTGACACGGGCTAAAATTTAACCCCTGGATCCAAACACCCCATAGTTTGGTTTAACCATCTAGTTAACTAATCTTTTGAAGTTTTTTTAACTAGAATGGATAAATTTTAATTTGGAGGGGTATATAGTCATTTTTTTGATGCTCTAAGGCCATGAAAGTTACGAGCAAAAAGATCAGGCTGCCTCTCTAGCTAGCTACTGGATGGTGTCAGCGTATCTGCAAGAGGTCTGACTTGAAGGTCTTGTTGCTGTCTAATTGAATAGGATGTGATGTTGCCAATTGTCACTAGTTTGAAATCTCCAAGTCTTGAACTGTGGAAGTTTACCTACTGGTCATCATTTGCAAAGTTCTGACTTTTGTAAGACAAGACGATACTGCAAAGTTTAATAAAAATCAGGCCACTGGAATCTGTGTTAGAATAAACCCAGCGAAGTCGCTGATGATGTGTGTACGTCGTCATCGATGTACGTGTACGTGTGTACGTGCGTGTGTGCTTATCTGTCTTGGTAGCCTGTGAGGCGTGCGTGAGTGTGAGACTCGGGTGGCAGCACGTGGATGCAGGAGGTCGTGGAGGAGCTGCTTATGAGTTCGTTGCTATGTGGTTAGTTAGAGAAGAGTTAGGACTAGCTGTTTGCATGTGTTCATGCGTAGTGTAGGAAAGGTGCATGGCATTCCATGCAGGTTGTGTTAGGCTATAAAACGAAGTGCAATGTAATCAAGTGAATGGGCGTTTGTCGCAAAATGTTTGTGCGCCCGGGAGTTCCAACAATTGGTATTAGAGCCTGGTTGAAGACAAGGGCATCAGCCGAAAGCTGAGCGTCGCCGGCGGGGCTGCGGCATAGCACACACATGATGCTCGACGCATGCGGCGGCCAGCGAGTGCATGGCCGGCGAGGAGCAGTGGCTCGCCATAGCGGCAAGGAGCGCGCACGGCGGCGATGTGAGGCCTGGAGGAGTGCTCACGGTGGTCTGCATGCGGCGGAGTGCTGAAAATCGTCGGGTTGTATGTCGGTTCGTGCGAGGGCGTGTGTCGCCAAGAGGAGAAGGCGTTCGTGCGCCTCGAGATGTGTGTCGTCTGGAGAGAAAAGCTGCGTCTAGAACGTGGAGAAATAGTGTTGTTCATCGCCAGAAGAGAAGCGGCATGTTGTCGCCGGAGCCGAAGAAGCGGCATGTGGTCGCCGGAGCCAAAGAAGACGGCGTGTGCATCACCGGGGTCAGAGAAGATGACGTGTGTGTCGCCAAGAGAAGAGGCGTATGTGCGCCTGAGGATGTGTGTCTCCCGTCGAATGAAGCTACGTTCGGAGCGCGGCGAGATGGCATCGTTCAGCGTCGACAAGGAAGCAACGTTCTAGTGAGTGCGGAACGACGGTGCTGGGTTTAGGGGGAGATTGTTAGAATAAACCCAACAATATCGCTGATGATGTGTGCACATCGTCGATGTACGTGTATGTGCGTACGTGCGCGTGTGTGCTTATCTGTCTTGGTAGCCTGTGAGGCGTGTGTGAGTGTGAGACTCGTTCGCAGCACGTGCATGCAGGAGGTCATGGAGGAGCTGCGCATGAGTTCGTTGTTCTGTGGTTAGTTAGAGAAGAGTTAGGACTAGCTGTTTGCATGTGTTCGTGCGTAGTGCAGAATAGGTGCATGACATTCCATGCAAGTTGTGTTAGGCTATAAAACGAAGTGCAATGTAATCAAGTGAAGGGCGTTTGTGGCAAGATGTTTGTGCTCCTGGGAGTTCCAACAATCTGCTCCTCTGAAATCGCATGCACTGGGATCTCTGGCCTCGCCAGTAGAGTTCACTTCAGTTTTGACCCCGGAAACGACTCACTAGTCACTACCAGCCTGTGTAACACACTGCAACAGCACCCAGATGTGCTCCGATACAGGAGCTCAAAATGAAAGTAAAAAATGATTAATGGGATCTTGAAAAGAATCGGGTGAAGAACTAACAACTTTCGACGATTGAACGTGATGTCTGCAAATATAAAGACAATGTGTCGTCGGCTTCGATCGAACAAGATGTGTAAACATTCTAGTTTCCCCTGTTGTTCCATGCATGTTAGTATAATCACCATTGCTGTATGACGCAACGCAGAATATATATCTGAATATGCATGGCATGGATCAGGATCCTTTACCTACCAGCTACCAGCTTCATGCATGCATCCAGCTTATTAATTCCTGAGGCTGTTCATGCATGCTCTGTCCAATGGTTGCACTTGCACTGAAAAACAATCTTACAGCTGCTGCCGATCTCTGCTCCTTCACAGGAGTTGTTGGTTGTAATATGAAAATAGTATTACATAGTGATATATAGAAGGGTATTGAAAGAATAAAACGTTGATCTGTGAGCTGAAAATTTGTGAGGAGCTAAGAATAATTAGAGTCTCCTTTGGAACGAGGAAATTTAGCTTTGTATATATGTGTCCATGGCGTACACGCCATTAACCAATCTGTGGTGCCGACACTACCAACATTTGCTGGATTTTTATGCAAATCTTGTGAGCTAAGTGGAGTTGATCCCATGGGTATCGGCTCCTGATTCGGCCACCGGTTTTAAGCACCGATTCTTTAATTATGTGTGGAACTAATCCGATTCATGTTAAGACAAGAGCAGTTGTTGCAAACTCTAGGTACGGTGACGTACCACCCATGCATCGTGTGTGATAACAGTGGTTCTGTATGTAACTTTGATATGTGAGAAACACCACGGTGTGATGGACTATATTGAATCAAACAGAGAAGAGATGACGTGTATATTGTATCTTGTTTGAAAAGTATAAAGTGAATGTGTCTTTTCCTATCAATTTAAGCTTTTATGTTGGATCGGTTGATGCACGCAACTTAATATATCTATTATATTAGGCAAATTTTACGGTACACCGGAACTATTATGAATATTTTTATTTGTTCTGATCTAATAGCTAATATTAAAGAAGTAATAAGTCATCTTTGATTTTTTCGTGTATATTTTATAATTTTTTGGGCTGATTTTTTTCGCCGTCTAATTATCTTCCGACACTAAGTATTTTTAATTTAATTTTATTTTTAATCCTAACTAAAACCACTGCATGCATACATGGGTTCTTGCTTTGCCATGGCCAAGACAGCTACAGCACACAGCGATGTCAAAAGGTCAATTTGTGCCAAAAATGTGGCTGAAAGTTTGGAAGAAAACGGCCCATATATGAATGGAATCTCGCCAAAATTCTGGCAATGAACCGTAGACGAGCCAAGCGTGTTCAACGCTACTGAGTTTTAGCAACCAAAAATCTGGCGAATTCAGGCTTCCAGCCACACAGTAGCACCGCCTCTTGCCATCCCTTTTCAGTTAGTTAGTCGTTTAAGCACACGATGCAGATATCATCACTCCGATACGCATTATCAGGTTCCTTTTAGTCCTAAAAAATGTTTCTTTCTTAGGTTAGCATGAACCAGCCCCAATGTTTGACTTGCATCCTGATATACTGCTGCTCCTGACAACCTCAGATTTTAGCTCGATCTCAAGCCTGAAAACATGCTTCCACGGTCTGGTGAGCCGTAGAAATTAAATCATAGGGCAAGTGGTCAGCTGGCCATCCGTCTTCTGCCTCTCACTTGCCATTCTGTTCCGGTTACATGAACTTTTGTCAGATCAAATCACGCACTTGTCAAAACATCGAGGGAGATAGTTCAGTGTTTGACAAAAGCAATCAACTCGTTGCATATATACTCACACAAATGCCATATGAATCAAGGGGTTCGAGATTAAGGGTGTGTTTGGTTATACCGTGGCTATGAAAAAAAGAAGTTATTGTAGGCCGTGGGCTATGAAAAAAGCTGTTGTGCACTGTCAACTGTAAGAAAGCTGAAAGTCGTTTGACTGAAACGACTGTAGATAAAACTGCTTTAAGCTGTGAGCTGTGTAAAAAATTAATTTATAAATTTTTGTATAGTTGTATGAAATTTGAAATGTCAATTTATGAAGGTAGGTATGGTTGTATGAAATTTAAAATGTCAATTTATGAAATTTTGTAGGATTGCATGAAATTTGAAATTTCAATCTACGAATATTAGCATTATCAAAGATTAAAAAGCAGAAGGCAGGAGCTAGAAAGCAGGTCTAGAGGAACTTCCACAGTTTCACTGCGACAAAAGTTTCTTTTACTAAAAACTGTTGGCTTGGAATATACTCTTTAGTTGACTTTTGATTTTCGGGAAGCAAAAACTGCTCCAAAGAGTCAAACTAAAGGACCTAAATCAATGGTTTGATTTGTGAGCAGGCAACATACTAGTACTGTATGTAGAGTTATTTAATCCTACTTAGTACGTTTTTTTAATCCTTTTGCATTTGCACCCATAAAAGTGAATGTATCATTCAAGTTCTCGCTATAAGCCATATTTAATTATAAAACCGACCAAAAAGTCCGTACAATACGAAGCATGGAACTTCATTTGTTTATGTTTAACCCGTTAATTCCCTTGTTTGTCTTTTGTACGTACGTACGGCAGCCATACTACCTGCAGTCAGCCTAGCAGCTGTGCCTGTAATACTGACAAACTTACAACTTGTTTAATCACTTTTAGTCCCTAAAATACTAAATAGGTGGACTAAAATTTAGATTAAAGTCTTTAGTCCTTTAGTTCAAAGAAGTGAACTAAATTGGACTAAACAACACAAAAACACCCTAACCTAAAGAAATGACGTCAGAACCAGGAGAACAAGAGTACTAGTTTAGGGGTAAAAAAGTTTTTGTTGAACTATATTTATGGACTTTAATCCATATAACCAAACAGTATTTGAACTAGTCTTTGTACTAAAAGAACCAAACATGAGTTTAATTAATTATTATCATAGGCAAAATCTACTACATTGCCTTACTAAACACCATGCAATCGCCTCGCAAAAAAAGATTACCATTCTCAAGCTGAATTTCCATTAGCTGAGAGAGTTGGACTCGGATGGTGTTTTCATATATATATATATATATATATATATATATATATATATATATATATGAGAGCGCTATTCTACACCAGGTGTGTAGAATAGCTATTCTACACCGACTACTTTAGGTAGTAGATTTTTTCAGTAAAATAGCAATTGAGTATATTATTTTTTCCTCAATAGTAAATTTCTCGGTAGAATAACTATTCTATACCCGTGATGTAGGATAACATTTGTATATATATATATATATATATATATATATATATATATATATATACACCGTGACTGCCAGTAGACGAAATTAAACCAAGAAAACCACCCATCGTCCACTAGCATTTCGACAAAATTATATATAGTTCGTTGTTATGATGTAACAGATCGATATTTAGAACTTAAAAGAACCATAATCACTTGGAATATAATGGAGTTCAGATACAGACCCATCATAATATACACAACGTGTCTACAAATGTTCATATCGATCTGGCCATGCATGTCACGATCACAGTACTGGTTAATATTAAACCAAACATATACAGGAATTAATTCCCAAATATATATTGTGTGTTTTGGTGGCTTCTGGATCACGTGGTCACGTCAAACTTTCACATATCAATCCATGCATCGCCCAATTGCCTGACACCCGACACTCCAGTTAGCACTTCAAATACCAACCGTTACATATTTTTGTAATTCTTCAAAATCACTAAATAGATTTGATTTTTTAAAAAAATATTATTTCGGAAAAAATTCTTACTAGTTGGCACTTCAAGTACGGACCGTTACTTATTTTTGCAATTCTTCAAAATTATCAAACATATTTGATTTTTTTTTAAAAAAATATTATTTTGGGAAAAAATCATACATATATATGTTCGCTCTGTTGCCGCATTGCCAACAAAACTAACGCGCTCGCTGCTACACTAACTTCTCTTCGATCGATCGATCCTTTCTAGTTATCTCAGAGACGAGCTAACTGCGACGATGTCGTGCATGCACGTATACCACATGAAGGTTAAGGTAGAGAGCTCGAGGATCGTCAGGCCGCTGTACGAGGATGGCGCGGCGGCGGAGACGGAGTGGATGCCGCTCAGCGTGTTCGATACCGTCACGTACAGCGAGAACGTGGCCATCATCTACGCGTTCCGGCCGCCGAACCCGCCCAGCGCGGCGCTGGAGGATGGCTTGGCGCGGACGCTGGCGGTGTACCGCGAGTGGGCGGGGCGGCTCGGGCGAGGGCCGGACGGGCGGCGGGCGGTGCTGCTCAACGACGCCGGGGTGCGGTTCGTGGAGGCCACCGTGGACGCGCCGCTGGCCGTGGCGGTGCCGTTCAGGCCGTCGCCGGAGGTGAAGCGGCTGCACCCGACCATCGACGATGGCCCCGTGGAGGAGCTGCTGCAGGTGCAGGTCACGCGGTTTTCGTGTGGGTCCATGGTGCTGGGCTTCGCGTCGAACCACAGCATCGCCGACGGGCAGGCCACGGGAAACTTCCTGGTGGCGTGGGGGCTCGCAACGCGGCGGCTGCCGGTGGAGCCGCTCCCCGTCCGCGACCGGTCCACCAGGTTCATGCCGCGGGACCCACCGATCGTGGAGTTCCAGCACCGGGAGACGGAGTACAAGGTGCCGGCGCCGGCGAAGAAGCGCGAGGCGGACGGCGGCGAGGTGGACTACGAGGAGGAGGAGGACGAGATCGGGGCGGCGGCGCACGACAAGATCAAGGTCCACAAGGTTCACTTCACCAAGGAGTTCGTGGCGCGTCTCAAGGCGCGCACCTCGTCAGGCCTCCCGCCGTCTCGGCGCGGCTACACCACCTTCGAGAGCGTGGTCGCCCATCTCTGGCGCGCGGTGACCGCGGCGCGCGGCCTTGGCGCCGGCGAGACAACCAATATCCGCCTCTCCGTCAACGGCCGTGCCCGCATGCGCCCGCCGGTCCCGCGCGACTACTTCGGCAACCTCGTCCTCTGGGCGTTCCCCCGCTGCGACGCCGGCGACCTCGTCTCCCGCCCGGTGCAACACGCCGCCGAGCTCATCCACCGCGCCGTCGTCGTC
This sequence comes from Zizania palustris, assembly GCA_019279435.1. NCBI lineage: Eukaryota > Viridiplantae > Streptophyta > Magnoliopsida > Poales > Poaceae > Zizania > Zizania palustris. The sequence goes on along the minus strand of JAAALK010001321.1, from coordinate 79,562 downwards.
GTGGACGACGCCTACTTCCGGTCCTTCGTCGACTTCGCCTCCTCCGGCGCCGTCGAGTCCGAGCGCCTCGTCCCCACCGCCGACAGCAACCAGCTGGTGCTCTGCCCGAACCTGGAGCTGGACAGCTGGCTCGGCATCAACTTCTACGACCTCGACTTCGGCGGCGGCTGCCCCTTCTTCTTCATGCCGTCCTACTTCCTCATGGAGGGCACTCTCTTCCTCGTCCCTTCCTTCCTCGGCGACGGCAGCATCGAGGTCTACGTCGGCCTCTTCGAGAATCACCTCAACGAGTTCAAGAAGATTTGCTACGACATCGCCTAAGCTAGCTATGCTATATCAGTCACATAATCCTGCACGCTCATACTAAGACAAATTAATCATCAAGCCTAATTAGTAATTACGCGACTAATTATGTTAAAAAACACAGCACCCGTAGACAGCTGAGGCTTACGTGTAGTAGCCTAGCTCGCTATATTGTTTTTCTTACTATCGTGGTTAATCTAATTGCGTTTAGTAACTTCTGCGTGCATGCATGAGCGACGACTCACTCCACATAGTTCAGCGAGAGAGAGGAATTAGACCGTTATTATGGTACTTAAATTTAAAAATGGATGGTCCATGTTTTGCTTAAAAAATCTAGATACAACAGAATGAGTAAACACGATACTCATTTTGGGTAAGAGGATGGGCGAAACCCAAAATTGGGTCTTCTTACTTCTCTCATGCACAATGAATCTGGTCATACAATCATATTTTGCATAGTTTTCGGGTACGAGAATCATTTCTTTCACCGCGACCGACATCATATATAGGTACTTTTGGATTCTACCGTTAGAAACACGCGTATTCCGGTAAAATCATATATGATTATACTAGGTTTGTATGTAACAAAGTAAACAAATCGCTGTCGTTATCAATCACGCAAGGTCAACTTTTTCTTGTTGTGACCACAGGTTAATTATGTGCAACAGGAAAATTAAGTTTTGTCATTTTCTGTCTTCCTTTATTCACAAAAGGTAACGTTATGAAACAATATATTATTCCCTCCGGCAAAAAAATATTTCCAACTTTTTTAAAAAAACACTCCATTACTATATTTTACTTATGGTCGGCGGTTATTAAATTAAATAAAACATAGTGGGACACAGGCAATTTTCGTTACGTCAACCACTGCACTTCTGCCTTCGATTCTTCGATAATCTTCTTACTTTGGACGCACATCTCATTGATTGAGATACCATGTTTCCGTCTCATTTTCAGTTCTTCATTAAAAAAAAATGTATGATCCCCGTAGGGACGAAGCGATCGAGTAGAGTACAGTAGTAGACAGTAGAGTAGAGCACGTACGTGCAAAGTTTGTCAGAGGGAACAGCACAGCACAGCACGTAGACCATGAAGAGTAGAGAGCTGTGGAGGGACACATGTTCGTTCGTGCAGGCGGCGTGTCGTCGTCGTCGTCTGGGTCTGGCATTGCACTGCTTATTTGCATGGACCGCAGGGTTAGCAGGCCACTACAACCTGATATGCAGCAGCAGCGCCGTGCAGTGCTTGTGCTTGTGCAGCTACGTCAGTTTCCGGTACCTATTTTTTAAATACTATAAATATGATTTATAATCTATAGTAATTTTATATAAAATTATAATACTTTTAAATATGTGTGTCATTCAGTTTATAACAACGTGCGGGAAAGAAAATAATACATTCGCAAGAGAAAAAATAAGCATGGATGAAAATAGAGAATGACTAAAGTAATTCTATATTTAAGAAGGATGAGGGGTGATTTAGGGAATGAAATATGTAAGAGACTCATTTAGGAAGACTTAGAGCTTCATTTTTTTACTAAAACATCTAAATTCAAATTTAGATAACCATATAAGTAATCTCTTAGAACGCTCTTATAGACCTAACGAATCACCTCTTTATATAAAAAAAGTTGATACGAGAGTAAAACTATAGAGGTGCTGAATTTATATTTTCAACGACCGAGCCGCTTTTTTACCCACTTATTTATATACACAACCAACATATATACTATATAATAATTTGGGGTATAACCGTATAGCAAACAATCTACATGTAAGTTTATTTTTTTCAATATTCAATTTTTATTCTTAAAAATTCGGTTTTTGATTCATGGTTCAGTTTTTATTCATGAAAAAAAACGAATGCTCTGAAAACCCGAAGAGCACCGCGAGCCACAGTCCACAGACAAAAGCCCAGCAGCAGCCCATCATCAGAAGGTAAAAGGAAAGACAGAGCTAATATATAAATAAAAGGATGTGTTTAGATCAGAAGCTAAAATTGTACAGTGACAAAAAGACGAAGCACATCCCCTTCAGAAGCAACTGCAAAGCCAGAAGGACATAACAGACCACTAGATGTGCTCACGCAAAGAGGGAGATAAAACATTAATTAAGTGGCATTTCAGATGTCACGGGAGGTTTCTACAACAGGCATCAATCAATCAGGCACTTTATGTTAATTACAACTTGCTGGCAAGCATGAACTGTACACTCGACAAGAATCAGTATAATTTCATCAGAAAACCTTCTATGGTGATGTCTAGCTATAGCCTATAGGCAAAGAATCCAGGATCTTTGGTTTTAATCATGACAGGTTAAATGTAACTTATTGTGACTGCGCGCCTTTGGCGCTGCTATCGCGGCTCCATTTGCCGGTGCGCTATCGCCCCAGAGGATAAATCCTATTGTCAGTCCATCAGCTGCCTAAATAAAACTGGGAGATGAAAATGTTGCGCTTACGCTTCAGTGTTGCTTGCAGCAACGTTGTCAGTTTTTGGTACCACCAGAGCCTTGCTGTCGATTCCACTCTGAGGGACAGCAGCATTGCTCTGAGGGTATGGAAATATTCACAGCTCAGCAATGTATAAAAAATAACTAGGCAGCAATTTCATTATCCAACTTTTACTAATAACGGCAGAGATGAACTTGCTCAACTGCAACCACAGAGGATTCAACTTTTGCTTTGGGGCAACTTCTCAGGGTACCCTGCCGATACGAATTAGACAATTACCCAGACATAAAGAAATAAGTAACCATATGTTATGTGCATATTAGTAGATTAGATTGAATTAGTTAAGATAAGATTAGTTAGTTAGGATTATTTCTGTTTTAAAGATAGAGATAAGGTTAGCAGATTAGATTGTGTTAGGACTATCCTACCACCATAACTCCACAGGGGCTAGCGCCAGCAAAGGCAAATCACAAAAAATGTTGGTATAAGCAGTCACATCTAGAGGTTTGAGATACGTTCCTTGCACAGAAAATCAACCACCGTTTTCGTCCACTTTGATGCAAACACAACATGGAACGAGCAGCTTAACGGCAACACCATGAAAATGATAGGGTCTTTTTACTTTTAGATTTTCCACACGGTTGCCCTATTTTCATCTCCAAATGAATCCATACTTATATCTTTCGACATATAACTATTAAAGTGAATTGACATACCTACAAATCCATTGAAAAATAAAAGACGAAGTACAAATATATGACAACTTGAAGAAGACATGTGATTGAATATAACCTAACGTTAAAAAACTATGAATTTTTTCGCAAGTTGCTACAACAAAAACACCATTGCTGCAAGTACACTATCAATGGGGGCAAGATAGCAAAACAGGGTTGATGCCTTAACATGCCCTGTAACACCATAACAAGAAGCATGCATGTCATGAAGAATTATTTTTTCAATTTGCAACATAGCAGTGTAAATCCACCCTCATGAGAAAATTACTATGTTAGCAATTTATGAAATGGGAGAGAAGGGGCTATCTTTGAAACAATGATGACGATGAGCATATCAGTTATCAAACAATAAGCCAGCTAGTTAAAGCATGCAATCATACCTTGTTTGCCCACATCAATCCACAAGCATTGCACAAAGTCCTTGGACCAGCTGGACCACGGCGCATTGCTGGTGTCATCTTTTCACTAGTGCCACAATTCTGACACCTGCAACAAGTACCATATCGAAAAAAGTTTTCCACTAAACAATACTTACAGATAGAGTGTACCAACTAATCAAAAGATAAGACAGACTTTGATTCTTGAGATGGAAAATCTTGGCCTGAGCCCTGGGAGACAAGATCACAGCCTAGGGATGGGGATTCTCCCTCCATATTTGCTCTTCCAGCAAATTGACCCTTCCGACGTTGCATCCTGAAAGTATTTAGAAACAACATCACTTTTTAAAGACAAGTCATGTTATTCTAGTTGTATGATTTAGTTGCCATTCCTGGCCTCCTACCTATGCCTAATCTATCTCCAGCCTAGCTTCTACCCATGAAATTCAGTGGCAGCAGCACCTGATTTAATGACAAATGTGTCGTATCCTGTGCCTACCATGTGAATGTTCTACCATCGCTACGAGCCAAGGCATTAGTCATCCTTGTTTGCCAGTATTCACCAAACACAACATTTGACTAGTGAGGTGACATCAATGTTGGTGGCTAAAACAATTCGAAACAAAATGTAGGTCTGTAGGTGATATATGGGAGAAACAAAGGCACACAGGTTTCCGTTTGTTGCGCATGATCCAATGGATATGCTACACCTTGCACTTAGGGTCTGTTTGGTTCAGTTTTTTGAACCAGTTTCTTGGCTCGGAAGCTAGAATCTGAACCAAACAGTTTTTTTGGTCACCCAACTTTTCCAGAATCTACAGATTCTTGTAGTACAAATTTGAAAGTTGGTATAACCCAGATTTCATAGATTCTCGGTTCAACTTTGAATGAATATTACCTACCATGCTATTAAAACATATCAGTTCATGTAAAATTTGAAAAAAGTAAAATTTTAGTGTAATTTAAAAATATATAATTTTAATATAAACATTACAAAATTTCATGATTAGAACGATTTACATGTAAAATTACACATTAATAATATAACTAAACATCATAAACTACCAAAATATAAATCCGCAATTATTCTAACTAAACAACTTTTCAGCTTTTCTACAGCTCACAGCTCACATCAGCTTTTCCACAGCTCACAAAGCTCACAATAGTTTTTTCAGAATCTACAGCTCAACCAAACACATCTTTAGTTGCAGTTAAAATGACCTGTGTACTATACACAGGCATACAACCTTGCTTTAGAAAATTCATTTGGCTGTACATTTTCATTCGAATGGTGTTGGAACATATTGAGCAATTGAGGTGTACGATTTAGCATGAATAGCATTTGTGGACTCCAATTAAGCAGTAGGTAGTACATCAATTGCTGACCAAATAGATGAAAACACTAAAAAAATGTTAATGTGCTCCTTATGGGCACTGAAGCAGTCCCATTAACTATGTTAGCATATTCTGTTATGAGGGCTCTAAGGGGGTTCGGCCAGGCCCCTGTCCGGTCTATTATATCCTTTGGCAAGGGGGTTTTCTTCTAGACTAGTAATTCAGTTATAAAGTAGTTATCCCCTTGCCTCTATATATGTACCTAATCATGGCTCATCAATAACACAATTCATTTCCATTCTATTCCATTCTCCTTCATGGTATCAGGAGACCGGGTTTCTCCCTTCTTCTCCACCCTCCGCTGCCCTTCCTGATCGGCACAGGGAACCCATGTTCTTCCCTGCCTTCGGCACAGGGAACCTCTCTTCTCCCCTCCCTTCAGGACAGGGAGATAGGGGGTTCAGGGAACCCCTGTTCCTCCCTGCTTTTCGGCACAGGAAACCCCTGTTCTTCCCTGCCTTCGGCACAGGGAACCCCTCTTCTCCCCTCCCTTCGGCACAGGGAGATAGGGGGTTCGGTCAGGACTCAGGACCTCTTCATCCCTTTCTTCGGCTGCCTTCCCTGCTCAGCATGGCCGGGTCTCCCCCCACCTCTGTCGTCGACCCTGCAGACCTCGTCCATCGCAACGATGACGACGAGCCAAGGCGTCTCGCTGACACCCGCATGGCTGCCCGTGAGGCTGCCCTTGCAGAAGCACAGGCCGCTGAAGAAGAAGCTGCTGCTGCCTCCTCCGATCGCGACGCTGCCACCGAGCGCATCCATGCTGCTCTAGCACGAGCAGCCAAAGCTCGGGCCGACGCTGCCACTGCAACTGACCCCATCGCGCCTCCTCCAGGGGACGGTCTGGACGTCTCCAACGCCATGGCCCTCCACGAAGCAGCCGCTATCCTCAACCTCCACGCTCAGGCGGTCTCCGTTCAGAACGCTCGCAGCCTGGTTCCCATCACCCTTGACACAGCCGGCAACTACTCAAGATGGCGCGAACAATTCCTCCTCGCCGTCACAAAGTATTCGCTGCAAGATCATATCTTTAGCAACCACGCCACCTCGGCCCTTCCTGATTGGACGCGGATGAACGCCGTGGTGAAATCTTGGCTCTACAGCACGACTTCTTCTGATCTTGCTGAGGCCGTCATTGACCACCGCGCCACCGCCCGAGAAGCTTGGCTTGCCATCGAGGATCATTTTCTTGGAAATCAAGAAACCCGCGCCTTACACCTTGACGCCAAGTTTCGTGTCTTCGCGCAAGGGGATCTTTCCATCACCGAGTACTGCAAGCGTTTCAAGAAGATGGCCGACGATCTTGGCAATCTTGGCGAACACGTGACTGACCGCACCTTGGTCCTCAACGTTATTTGCGGGCTCAACGAACGCTACAGGGACATCGGTGTTCACCTCCGGCGCGGGCGCCCCTTTCCCTCTTTTGCTGCTGTTCGAAATGAGCTTCTCCTTGAGGAGATTAATATGGTTCAGCACCCCGCTGCCCCCCCCACAGTCTTCGTCGCTGTCCCCTCTGCACCCCAGCAGTCCGCACCAATTGAAGGCAGCACACCTCGAACCGGCGCCCCAAAACAGAACAAGAAAAAGAAACAGAAGGGGTGCAATTCTTCAGGTGGCCCTTCTGCCCCAGCCGGCAGCAGCCCCTCCCCCAATCCTGGATCCACAACCAGGCCCAACGGGACGTGGCCCTCCTTCTACAATCCGTGGACAGGGACCATCCAGATGTGGCCCGGCCCACGGACTCCTCCCTTGGCCCAGCTTCCTCAAGGCCGGATGGATCCCCAACAGCAGCAAGCAATGCTTGCATTCCAGGGGCCCCAACAGTTTTTACAAATGGCTCAACAAAATTCTCATCAACCGCTATTTTTTCCTCCCTACGGGACCCCTGCAGGACCTCTGTTGCAGCCACAACAGCAAGCCTTGCCACCTCTGTTGCAGCCACAACAGCAAGCCCTGCCATCCTGGACCCCCCAGGGACCGCAACAGCCCATGACAGGAGCTCCGGCTTGGGACCAGAGCTCCCTCGCCTCCACTTTCAGCACCATGACTCTCACCCCTCCGGTGAATAACGACTGGTATTTCGATACTGGTGCTTCCTCCCACATGACATCCCATGACGGTACCCTCTCTCACTATTCGGTTCCACGGTATCCCTCTCCCACTTCTATTATTGTCGGTAATGGTTCACTCCTCCCAGTCACCGCGATCGGGACGACATATCTTGGCCCCCTTACTTTAAATAATGTTCTTGTTTCACCACAGCTCATCAAGAATCTTATTTCCGTTCGCCAATTCACTACCGATAATAACTGTTCTGTGGAATTTGACCCTTATGGTTGCTCTGTGAAGGATCTTCGTACGGGGACCGTGACCATCAGGTGCAATAGCTCCGGACCACTCTACCCTCTATAGGTTCCAGTGGCGCACTCTCTTGTTGCGGGCTCCACACCAGCTTCACTTTGGCACCGACGTCTTGGTCACCCTGGTCGCGAAACTCTTTCCAAACTTGTTTCGGCCATTCCCGCTTGTAATAAAGACTTGGATTCTATATGTCATGCGTGTCAGTTAGGACGACATGTTCGTCTTCCTTTTGGTACTTCAGCCTCTAGGGCGTCGAACAACTTTGCTCTTATTCATTGTGACTTGTGGACATCTCCTGTTGTTAGTGTCTCTGGTTACAAATATTACTTAGTTGTTCTTGACGACTGCTCACATTACTTGTGGACATTCCCCCTTCGGCTAAAGTCTGACACATTCATGACATTATCTAATTTTTTTGCCTATGTTTCTACCCAGTTCGGTGCTCGCATCCAGGCCGTCCAAACCGACAACGGACGGGAGTTTGACAACTCCACCGCTCGCACTTTCTTTACGACACATGGCATCCTCTTCCGCATGTCGTGCCCCTACACGTCGCCCCAGAACGGTAAGGCCGAACGGATCATTCGTACTACTAATGACATTATCCGCTCTCTTTTGTTTCAGGCGAGCATGCCTCCTTCATATTGGGCTGAAGCGTTGCATACTGCGACTCTACTCCTCAACATCTTACCTACCAAGACCCTTGACTTCTCGACCCCGCACTTTGCCCTCCATGGTAGTGCGCCGTCCTACGATCATCTTCGGGTCTTCGGTTGTAAGTGTTACCCCAATCTCTCGGCCACTGCTCCCCATAAACTTTCACCCCGCTCCGCCCTCTGTATTTTCTTGGGATACTCTGCTCACCACAAGGGATACCGCTGTCTTGATCCTACCACCAATAGAATCATTATTTCCCGTCATGTCATCTTCGATGAAACTTCATTTCCCTTTGCCGAGCAACCCTCACCTCCCAATGCTACGGATTTCACCTTTTTAGATGAATTTTCTAACACGGCAGCCGCTCCCATAGGGCTGCCAATTTTTTCTTCTACAGGTACCTCTCCCACCATACCACTTTTGGCGCCACTGGTTCCACCAGGATATCACTCCCTACCTCGCGCGGGTGTTGTGCCACGCGCGGCTACGGGTCCCTCAACATCCACTGTACCACGTGCGGCCCCGACTTCATCTTCGACACCTACACCCGTACCATGCGCAGATGCCACGTCTCCTGCACTCCCACGTGCGGGATCGGCTCTGCGTGTCTACTCCAGGCGTCCCCGACCACCTGAACCTCCTCCTCCAGCGGCATCCACTACTTCCCCAGCACCGGTGCCGCTACCTCCTGGTGCCATTGCCGTTACCCCAACGGTAAACCACCATCGCATGACGACACGGGGCAAGGATGGGTTCCGAGTACAATCCCTGTTCCATGTCACACCACTATCTCCAGTACCGAAGACTTTTCGTGGTGCCCTTGCCGACCCCAATTGGCGGGCTGCCATGGAAGAAGAACATGCTGCCCTCATCAAAAACCAGACTTGGGATCTGGTTCCTCGCCCGCGGCATGCCAACATTGTCACCGGTAAATGGATATTCAAGCATAAGTTCCTCGCCAACGGTTCCTTGGAGCGTTACAAAGCACGTGGGTCCTCCGCGACTTCACTCAACGTCCAGGCATTGACTTTACAAAGACATTCAGCCCTGTTGTCAAGCCTGCCACAGTTCGCACCGTTCTCTCGTTGGCTATTTCCCGCAAGTGGCCTGTTCATCAGCTCGATGTCAAGAATGCTTTCCTCCACGACACTCTGACAGAGACAGTGTTTGCAGCTCAGCCGTCTGGTTTTGAAGACCCCGTTCACCCAGACTTTGTTTGCCGCCTCAACAAATCTCTTTATGGGCTGAAGCAAGCCCCTCGTGCTTGGTACAGTCGCTTTGCCACGCACCTGGTCTCCCTTGGTTTCGTAGAAGCCAAGTTAGATACTTCGTTGTTCATCTACCGTCGTGGCACTGATACAGCTTATCTGCTTCTCTACGTGGATGACATCGTTCTCACCGCTTCCTCAGCACAGCTCCTACGGCAAATTATCTCAGCTCTTCAGCAAGAATTTGCCATGAAGGATCTGGGTGAGCTCCACCATTTCCTGGGGATGCAGGTTCAGTGCAGTGATGATGGTATGATTCTCTCTCAGCGACAGTACATGCTTGACATCCTGGACCGAGCAGGCATGACAGAGTGCAAACCTTGCAATACGCCAGTCGACACTAACCCCAAAGTTTCTGCCGACTCTGGGATTCCAGTCGCCGATCCGTCAGATTACCGCAGCCTTGCTGGTGCCCTGCAGTATCTGACCTTTACCGCGACCAGACATCTCCTATGCCGTACAGCAGGTCTGTCTCCACATGCATGATCCTCGAGAGGCTCACCTTGCTGCTCTCAAGCGCATTCTTCGGTATAGTCGGGGTACTTTACATCTGGGACTTCTTCTTCGGCCATCGACGCTGGATGACTTGGTGGTCTATACTGATGCTGATTGGGCCGGCTGTCCCGACACTCGCAAGTCCACTTCGGGCTACGCTGTGTTCCTTGGCGACAACCTGGTTTCTTGGTCGTCTAAACGGCAGAACACCGTCTCCCGCTCCAGTGCTGAAGCAGAGTATCGCGCCGTGGCCAATGGCGTCGCTAAGGCTTCCTGGCTTCGCCAGCTTCTTCATGAGCTTCATACTCCGCTTCACCACGCCACTCTTGTCTACTGCGACAACATTAGCGCGGTCTACATGTCTTCTAATCCAGTCCAGCATCAGCGAACGAAGCATATCGAGATCGATCTTCACTTCGTCCGTGAGAAGGTGGCCATGGGCGTCGTTCGGGTCCTACATGTCCCCACGACATCTCAGTTCGCCGACGTCTTCACCAAAGGGCTGCCCTCTTCGGTGTTCACTGAATTTCGGTCCAGCCTGAATGTCCGTGGCTAAGCACCGACGTTCAGACTGCGGGGGCGTGTTAGCATATTTTGTTATGAGGGCTCTAAGGGGGTTCGGCCAGGCCCCTGTCCGGTCTATTATATCCTTTGGCAAGGGGGTTTTCTTCTAGACTAGTAATTCAGTTATAAAGTAGTTATCCCCTTGCCTCTATATATGTACCTAATCATGGCTCATCAATAACACAATTCATTTCCATTCTATTCCATTCTTTTAAAAAAAATGTGCGAACATACATGATTTGTCTATACCTTCTTCTATGGTAACATTTTGCAATATTGTTGGTAAGTACTAAATCAGACCAGCTACAAACCTGAGTGCTACTTCTTTGCGTACCGCATAACGTATTTTCTTATCAAAATTTCTTTCCTTTCGCTTTTCACGGAACCTAATAAGTGACGCAACTCTTTTTGCAGGGATATCTGTCCTTTGAAGTAAATCATCACACCCCTGCACATATTTCTAACATGAGCTATAAAAAACATTACTGATTGTCAACTGTATTGAAGAACTATTTATTTCCACATACTGTGTTCCCTTGTTGTTTTGGTAAAACAATGTTAGCTAAACCTGGTGGCACTTCACTACCCCCTAACAGTAGAAGAACAGCTTGAACCTGGAAAAGAAACTTCAGCTTAAGAAAAGACAGGCACATAATGTACAAATATAATTGCTGACATTCAAAGGACTCTATATTATGGAATAAATCATAAATGCAACTTGGGATTATAACAAGCAGTTATTACAAGACATCATGTTGTTTTCTTAAATCAGTATTAGTCTATGAAAACAAAGAAAAAAAATCTTGGTTGCAAACTGTCACAACTGAAAGTGCCAAGGACTAGGATTTGTAAAACTAGGAATCAGTGTGCCTCCGGTTGCCTTCTGTAAGTGATAAGAACTAATCTAGCATAGTAACCCATTAGCCATTAATATACTATGAGCCACAGAATAAAAGTAGTGGCTACTTGTTGTAACCGTGAGCTTACATTAATTCCGTACTCTGGATCGTTCCATGCCTATAGCCGCCATTCAAGTCTTACAGGATGGCATAAATACCCAAACCAACCACATTATTGAAATAGAAAAGTAGAAAACATTAGTTTTTGTCAATGGAACAGTACTCAACATTGTAAACATGTAAGTAGATATAGGTAACCTACATTTTGTTCAAGTAATTCCAGAGGCAACGTAGATTAAGTGACTAAAAACAATCAGACAACATTTCGTGAGAGCAGCAATGCTAATCCTGAACTCCTAAACTGTAAGAGTGGAAAACGTTTGCTCAGAATGGCTCAAAACAAAAATCACAACACCAATCATATATCCAATTGGAGCCCACGAATACTAAGCTAATTAAATCCCATGAATTTTTGAGCGGCACATCTCCAAGTCGATTGCAAAACGAAAGCAATATGAGGTGACGGGGGAAGACCTTGTCGGGAGTCACGGATTCGAACACGTACACCTCGCCCTGGAACAGCAGCGTCAGCTGGTTCGGGCTCGCCGGCAAGGCCGAGACCGGCTCCTGCTCCGAGGCCGCTGGCTCCTCGGCCGGCGGAGGCTCCTCCTCGCCCTCGCCCTCGCCCTCGCCCTCGCCCTCATCGTCGTCGCCCTCCTCCTCCTCCTCCTCGGCGGTGTCGTCGCCGCCGCTGCCAGCTGCGGGCGCGACCGCGCCGCGCATCTCGGCGGTGGCGTCCTGGGCGGCGGCCGCGTCGGGCATGACCGGCGGTGGCGAGGGGGCACTCAACCCTAGATGGGGAAATGGAAGGCGGTGATGCGGCGCGGGAGCTGTGTCATCTCGGGTCGTGAAACGTGAGGTGATGCTGATGCGAAGGAATAGGCAGCGGAAAGAAAACGATTTCACCTTTTCGCATATACAACCATCGATATGTCGTAATTTAGGGGATGAAACAATAAAAACAAATGCTCGAATGCTCGATAGCTGTCGCAACCAGAAGAGGTCATAAACCACAAACATTTGACCTCCTTTTTTTAAAAAATACATTTCTAACCCTTTAAATTTGTCTAAAAAAGCATTTAACTTGGTAAAAAGATTTTCAGTTTTGTATAAAAATATTTTGTCACATAAATATTTATTTTAAGATAAAATTGATAAGTTAGCAGTGATAATATTTATAAAGTGATATACAAGAGTATTGAAACAATAAAACATTTAATATGTGAACCAAGGTAGATAATATAGAAGTAAAGTCTTTTCAACAGAGTTGAAATGTTAGAAATAGTCTTTTTGGAATAGAGGAAATACCTACTTACATACCATCTCGTTTCACAAATCAGGTAGTTATTTTTTTAATATCTCTTATCTATTTATTACTAATAAGTAGAGTTTTAATTTTTTTATTCTCGTCACGTATTTACCAACTTTGTATTAAAAGTAAAAGTAAAATATCTATATGAGTTTTGCTTACATGCATGATTTTTGCGGGAAACGGTCTATTCACTCAAAAATTCCGGCAAACTTCCTCCGTAAAAATGAGCCTACTGAATTATTCTTGACTATAGTTGCTTTAATTTTAACCATTAATAATTTTTAAATGGTTAGATTATGTTGAGCGAAGGTTGGTTGGCAGTATTTATGATGCAATATTCAATAATATACCATATTTTCAAGGAATTTATAAATTTATTGTAAAACAGAAGTGATCAAATTTAAAGATGAATAGTACTTGGAAACAAATATATAGGAATGGAGGGAGTATCATTTTATACATCATTAGCACTAATGCAAACTGCGAAGTAAATTATGTATAAAAGCAATGTAAATTGGCAGAACTATGTGAGTTGTAATGTACTTTAGCAATTGGTGATCCGTGTAGCATTGTTATCCTATACAGCAAAACTCCTAGTAGCAGGTTTTAGCAGAATCCCAGAAGATCGTGTTGCCCTATACAGCAAAAGTCCTAGGAGGTTTTCACGTTCTTGTCCACTAGAGCAAAACAGCGTATTGCAAAAAAACTCACAGGTCAGCAGAGCCCATCACAAGCCGCAGTAAGCTATGGCTCATAGCTGCGGCAGTATCTCAGCAGGTCCCTAGCATTTTGGATGGTGTATCCGGTGGGCGAAGCGTCTGCTTTGCCCAAGGAGGACTTGTCCGCAATCCATCTTTCCGTGATGCTGCAGATTGCCCGGAGCTGTCACAATTTTTTGTAGCATAGGAAAAGCAATGATATCATGGCTGCCACAGCGTGGTCAGATAAATTTGAATGCATTTACACTGGGAATGCAAACTAAGATCTATATATCTCCATGAAGTGCGTGATGGTACCAGGATTATATTTTGTTATGAAGGATACAGATGTGTATAGCCCATTCTGCAAAGAGACACCCTCAACTGAAGAATCTGCTTCTGTTTCAATTCCATATCTTTCGATGTCATCTTTGATGATGGTGAACCTACCCAAGAAGAGAGACACAAACTGCTCGATGGTTGAAGAGTTCATGATAGTTTCTTGTGCTTGTATTTGTTTTAGTAAACGTGTCAAGATACACCATAATGCATTTCGAGCTCCAGTTTCATCAGAGACCAATGGAAGAATATCAAATAGGCCCTCCAGGAGGGCTAAATCTGAAACAATAAATTGAACAGATTACTGTAATATCTCTAAACAGACACATGTTTCTTTCCAAAAAAAGAGAGATGTTGTCTAGTCACACAATGAACTGCTTATCAAGCAGGAATTATAATTGATCGCTCAGCGAAACATGGCATACCGTGGGACAGAATAGGTGCGAGATGCTTTCCATCTGCCAAAAGATTTGCTAATACGATCACCACAGAAGCGCAATAGCCCACAACCTGAAGCATAGTTTGTGAATATACAAAACAATAACCATGTTCATCTAGCATTATATCTAATCCACATAAATTTTCAGGTGCTAATAAAATCCTAGGTAATAACTGAGGTTATTGGGATCTGGGAGGATTCACAAGCAACAGAACCTATCTGGCCAACTATACTCCCAAAACATATTCAAGAAGCAAAAAAAAAAACTTAGATATTTTTCATGGTTTTAGTTCATAACTGCATATTCCTTAAAACTGATCAATGCAATGAAACTGGGATAACTGCATGCAATGTTAAATGGGACATTCAGTCGAATAAATGAAATGTTAGTAGCATCATGCTCACCTCAAATTTATCAGGTAACTTGACTATACTATTTAGTGCTTTAATCAGTTGGTCATTTGATGACATTACTTTTGAACAGTTGTCTATAGAGGATAGTTCTTCAATAAGGCGAAGGATTGAATCAAGAGAATCTGACCTGAAATGTGTTCATAAAAAGGTCAGCTACTAATACTGCACTGCTTTCCCAGAGCATTCATTTAAAGCTTGAAACCAAAAAAGGTGATTACAAGGATAGATGACTATGTTGTAAGTACTGGTTAATGCAAACAGACTAAGAGAAGGAACATGAAAACTATATAATGCACAGATTAATTATTGGCAAACATCAAGTGCTGGCATTTCACAAGGCATTAAAGGACCTACACTCTGCCAAAGCAAGAGGATATGTTGTGTGGTTTATAAACTGTGTCAATAGACTAATAGAGTAAAGATTCAGATGCTTGATGAGCTTCACTAGATTTGAAAGTTATCCGTTCTTATTTTTTAGAACTTAAGAAAAATACACAATGACAATAAAATCTTAACAACACCTAAAAATAAAAATAGAATAGTTCAAAGTTTAGAGTTTGACTGAGACAAAATGTAGATGATTTTATATGAAATGGACATTTTTGCAATTTTGAAATTAGTTCTTTTTTAACAACAATATTATTCACCATACCTGTCTAGCTTGTTCCCATCCAGTGAGTTTTCAACCTCAGTTATCAGCAAACTAATAGCACACTCAACTAAACCAACTTTTATCAAGGGCTCAATAAGAATGGTAATCACATCTTGATCATCGATGAGAGCTGATAGAAAGTCAATGGTCTGCACCCAGTAATTTACAAAGATAATAATAAAAAATTTGAGCACATGCAGGTTGAAAGGAAAACACCATAAGTCATAAGTCAATTGGGTAGATGATTTCAGCTGAAAATTCTACCATATAAAGGATTTTTGATATATTATATTAAAGTTATACTAAACCAAATATGTAACTGCATAATAGTTTTTTAGATGAAGAACATAATAGTTCAAAGGCCATAAGAGTTTCTGCTACTCCCAAAATGTCAAAAATTGCAGTTTGCTGTTTGCAATTACATTTTCAGTGTCTGTGAACTATTGGAAAACACAGAAAATTCACAAGAGCATTAAATCTTCAGTGTCTGTAGACTCTTGGAAAACACGAGAACATTCACAAGATCAAAGTTACTGATAATTTTCATCAAGAAAAATAAGAATCCATTCCAACAGAAGGGTAATCGTGAAATTAAGAGGTTGGGTCATTACATTGACAGTGGTCGGACATGAAATCAGAAATGACTTATACAATCAACTGAAAAAAAGAACAAACCATGAAAATACATCCATCTAATTATCATTTGTAAAAGAAAGTTAATATAAATATAATTACATAGAATGTCAAATATATACTCAATCTTAATACATCAAAATCAAGTTTAGACATGTATAGTTACTAAACTTACTAGGATCAAGTTGACTAACTAGATAAGTATTGTACCTTCTGAAGTAAGGTAGATTTCAGCGTGTTTCCAATTATCCACAGAATACGTGAAAGAATCTCATCAGGTAAAATAGCTTCAGCCCACAAAATAGATGCATTGCTCTGAAAAATTGCGATCAACAACCTGTATATGAATAGACTATGTGATTGACTGAACAACAGGTAAACTACAAAACAGAACTCTTGTTCCAGCACATGTCATGCTAGACTAAGACTGTATACAAATACAAATGAAAAAAATTAAGTAGAAAATAATATGAACGTGCCAGTGTGGACAAGAAAAAAGAAGTGTATAATAAGAAATCAGATAAGCATAAGCAGATCTTCTCTTTTGTGTATTCTTTTGCCTATAAAAATATGTATTTCGTACTAGTTACTAAGTGCTAACTGCTAACACCAGTTTAAAAGGCAACTTTTTTATTAATTTTGCCAGAGGAACTGTATATTCAAGTATTTTTATCTGCAATCCACCATAATAGTGATCACATGTATTTGTGTAATGTATGACTACATCTGCATGTAGCCTATGTTGTAAATATACACCATAGTAAATGCTAGATAATATTCCCAATATAATAATCATGCCCGTGATAAGATGCCTGATTTATTTCCACATCACAAGAGTTTAATATTTCATAAGATAAAAAACTGGCATTGCTAAAAGTAGTGCTACACAGTGTGAATGATTTACGGTTTGTTAAAGAATCAAAAGGATAATAATGCATTTAGTGTTTTAAGTCTTGTTAGAGCAAAAGAAAATAAGAAAGTGTAAGAAGATAATCTTAATTTGCATAGGCTATGCATCATGGGTAAATATGTTGTAGAAACCACGGCCATAAAAGTTTCCAAAAAATTCAGAAAACTTTGTTGTTTGTCAAATTTATATCTCACAAATGAAGTCAAGTACTCAAGTTTAATATTGAATTTTTGTGTGGTTGTCTAATACCCCTTCCCTATATGTGAGATTTTTCTGACAATTTTTTGGAAATTGTTATTAGTGGTCTTCAGTCTTCACTACATATTTACCCATCTGTCACCATATTCCATGAATAACCAACCTGAATGTTTCAACAAGGCAATCAGAATCATCAAGAAATAATTGGTTCACAACAGTTGCAATTAATCCTTTTTGTGAAGTGATTGCATTGGCCAGAGATTTATGACAAGCTAAGTTTGCAATGATCCCAATACAGATTTCCTGTAAAGACCAACATTCAAAGAAGCAAGACATTTAAGATATAGTCAGCCGGTCAGCAAAAATGTGGAGGCAGCAGTAGAAGGAAAATTCCATGTCACCTTCATTCGCACAGATTGTCTCACATGAAGGTTTCCCAGAAGCACCTCAAGTACATGGTTGTTAACCTACATGAATTAAAGATATGGATAGTTAGCAGTTAGCAGCACCACCGAATGCCCGTAAATACTTACAATGCAACAGTACAAATATTCAATGTGGGTGCAAGCAGTAGTTTCAACAGTCTTAGAACTCAATTGGTGATTCATCGCTTCAATCAAGAGAAATCTTCTAAAACGTTTATATTGCAAGTCTTAACAAAACAAGGTTATTACTTGAAATTGTGTTCAATGTGTGTGGTGTGTAGAGTTTCCATTTTCTAAACAACCAGTTTCTATTGCAGTAGCACAATTTTTTATAAATATTACATATGCCCACCCTACGATCCTATTTTTTTTCTTTCCTACAGTATATTGAGAGATATGAATAAGTTCCTAAGACAAGAAGCCAATCTTCATGTTTAAATGTTAATTGATACTAGCACACTACAGTGATTGCTGATTAAGGCATGTCACATGTGGAATTCACTATCGTAATCAGTGATTCTGTAGAATATCTCAATATAGAATTCAAATTCAACAGATGGCTATCAGGTATGTCAAATATAGAGATAACTAGATAAGTACCATAAGTTCTGCCTGAGGTTCAATAACTGCAAGATCCCACAGATTGCAAGCATCCCTTTCCCATAAATCCTTGTCGTAAGGTTGTGTTGACTCCCCGCCACCAGAACTGGCATCCCTTTCTTCTGTTTGTTCCTGCTTCTTGCTGTTTAACATGGTATAAGAGGTTAGCAGATCATAACAAAATCAGCTTATTTTCTAACAAACTTTCACTTCTGGAGAACTTTCATTAAAATAAAATCTCTGGAAGTAAATTGAACCTGGACTCTTTATCCACAGCTGATCCCTGAGGTATTAGCCTCCTTATGACCGAGATGATGTAGGTGGGATCAATTGTTGTTGTATCATCAGGTAACTGCCGATAATTACAAACAGGAAATAGGACATCAATAAACCATGGATCACCCATGAAACATCTCCAGCAATCCTTTCTGATCAGTCAGCTGCTAGCTAAAATAAAACTTGAAACACACATTAATCTAACTAAAAAATTCTAGACCCACAAGGAGGTTGTGATTAAAGCTTCACGTTCACAGCGAACAGTTGCTTCCGGCAAAATTGAGCATAAAAAGATGATCTAAGTTTGAACTGCAAATGGTAACGTACCCCTTCTGAGAGCTTTGATTGACAGTAAGGTAGCACCAACAAATGCTCGACGAAATGCGCGCGAGGAGAAACACGAAGCAGGCAGAGCAAAATCTCTCGCTGCACTGCAGCGGAAAGCGAGTAGGAGAGACAAAGGCGACGCGAGGAGCCGAGGAGGCAAACGCATGTACCTTCGATTCCGACGAGGGCGCGAAGGGGAGGTGCGTGGGGGCCTCCTCCTCGTCATCCTCTTCCTCCTCCTCCTCGTCCGCGCCAACATCTCCTTCCTGCTCTTCCTCTGCTTCCCGCTCTTCCCGTGGTGAAGACGCGTTGCCCTCCTGCTCCGCTTCGCTGTCTTCCTGGGAGGAGCCGGACGAGGTGAGGTGTGGCAGTGGAGCTTCGTCCTCCTGCCTCGCGTTACAGCCTTCCTTGAGGCCGCCGCCTTCTGGGGAGGAAGCGGGCAGCGAAACTTGGTCGGTGGTGGGAATGGTGGGCGATGATAGGAGCCGTTGCGGAGGCAATTCCTCGTCCTCCTGCCCGGCTTCTCCGACCACCGAGAGCGCACCTCCTTCCGTGGAGGCATCGGGAGACACCGAAGCGTAGTCGGTGACGGGCAAGGCGAGGATCTGTGGCGGTGACACCTCATCCTCCTCCCCCGCTTCGCCGCCCACCTTGGGAACCTCTTCTTCCGGGGAGGAGGACCCGAGCGCCATCTGAGCGAACTTGGTGTTGGCCTGCTGGGCGAGGCGAGGAGTTCGTCCTTCCTTCCAGGGACGAGGGAGTTTAGGGCTAGGCGATCAACTGCCGGCGACGGCGACGTGGGTTTGCTACTCTGATGCCGTTGGGGTTCAAGCCCCATCCGCAAGAAATGCTCGGGCTTTTAACCAGGCCGGCTTTAGGCCCATAAAAATTAGACCTAACTAGGCCCATTTCTATCGTCAATGAGATACTCTCCAATATTAAATATTTTTTCTTTTATCTTATACGTAGGAATAGTAGATAGAGATCGAGAACTTCCTATAGGTAATAAGAATATAAGAAGACTTAGAGCATTTTTAAGAGAAGTTCTAAATAATTTCTTGCTCTAAATTTGTAAGATTATAATTAAAAAATCAACTTTAATAAATATTTTTATTGAATCCTAAAAATAAATAATTCTTAAAATTAATTTTTTCGCTCTCTATTTATAGAAGGTATATATAAAGATCCAAACATAGGGACAAATGGAGTGAAATCCATTTAAACTGGTTTACATCCTTAAAAAATATCCCAAAATACTAGAGAGTTAAATTTGAAAGATGCTCTTGCGTTTTAAAATATTTGTTAGAATTATTTTTTAATTACAATTTTTAAAATTTGAAGAAGAGCTTTACTATTGAGCGCGTGTTCAAATCAAACCCGATAGCGGCACGGGGGACGGAGAGGCGGTCGGAATGGAGGGATCCCGTCCCCGACCTGGCGGCGGCGCGGCGCCGGTGGCGCGGAACTCCATGGACTACTCCCTCGCGGCTCTGAAGCTCTTCGGATCCCAGCTCGCCGGCGCCACAGAGGCCCCCTCCTCGGAGGGCTCCTCCCAAGCCCAGATGCTCTACGGCATCCGCTTCCAGCGCGCCTGGCTCCAGGTCGCGCCCGTCACACTCCCCACCTATTTCTCCCATCGCCTAGCTCCATCTCCCCCCCTGACGACTCGCGGCCGAAGGCAGGGCGTGATCGTGCTGGCGGACTACAGCGGCGGCGCTGGACTCCTGCTTGTTGATGACGGCTCCTGCGTCGCGGAGCTCACGCTCAAGGGCAAGGACGCCGAGGGCCAGCCATGGCGTAAAGGTTAATTCTTTGATCGTGATTCCCCCCTTTGTTCGAAATCATCAAAGTGCACATCCAGCTTTGTTGTTGTTGACCAATAAATTTAGTTTTTTTTCACGTGACTAAGGTGTAGCGGTGTTGGTGATACAAAAGATACAAATAAAAAAAAAGAGAAAATATTTAATAAATAGTGTCTACATGATACAAAAATAAAATATAAGGATTATAATATTGAGAGTCAGTCGTAGAGTAATAAGATGTAGATGTTAAATTTTATTAGAAGTACTTTCTATATGAAATTTTAGATAACAAAAAGTACTGATTCTCTTGGAGAAGCTCTTATGCTCTTAGACTTGAGCAAGACTATCCCAACCATCGCTAGGTATGGCACCATCAAAACATAATGTTGCAACTTTGCAAATGTATAATTCATATCAGGGGATGTTTATGATTAGATGGTAGCATGACTTATTTATAAGAATGCCATTTCGGTTCTTTTCCTGTACCCTGATTCATTTACTCTAGTTGATGCCCCCATTTTATTCTGCAGGCATGTATATAATGGTTATTGGGTCATATGTTGCCAAGGCCTCACTGCCTCATGCCAATCGGCCGGTGATCAAGGTCCATTTCCTTCCCTCATTCTCTCTGCATGTCTTTACCTGCTTATATACATATTTCCATCCATTCATATCATACAAGCCATTTGCGGTATCAAATCTTATTTTGACATGTAATTTTTCTATGCTTCTATAAATCTGATACCCTGGTAGATCTTATAAGGAAAAAACGGGATGCAATTTTGTTTTTACTTTGTAGCTCTTTCAGTTATTAGACTGTTCAGCTTCAGCATATTCAATCAACAGTAATATTTTGTTTCCATTTTCCAACACTAGGTTCAATTTCTAGGCAGTTCCTATCTACCATGATGTAGCCATGTGAATCGAAGAGATAAATTACTAGAAAAATGACTCTTAATGCAAATCTTCAGTTTATGCATTTCTGATTACTGTTTATGTTCAAGTGATAACCACTGATGGAACCATGAAACATGATTTCTTGTTGAAAGCTTCATTAGGTTTGATGAGTGACATAAAACTTGACCCCACATTCTGAGCACTTTTATTGGATCAACAAAGAATGACTTGAATACTAATATTCTTTATTGCCTTAGTAGCTTTATTGATTGATTATATTCCAGATAATCTTTCTGAATGTTGGTTAAATGCCAATATTATACTGTCAATAGTTGTTATAGTTATTGAGTTTCCATCCTGAATAGTCAGTTTTGCCTAACAAATCTTAGGCCAACCTAAATTTGAGGGAAACAACCATTGTAGAAACAATATATTTGACATTGTCCTATCAGCATTGTGACAGCAACAGGCTTGCAGCAGATGAGCAGAATGATGGGTCCCGGTTGCAAGTTTCAAGTCGCAATTTGTGATACCCTTGAAATGGCCATCTTTGCTGAACTATATATTGTCTGATCATGTGACAGGCTTAGAATAGCTACTGAAAACATGTGAAACTCTTGTTTCTACATGTAATAAGTATTAACTATGGTCTTCTCTTCTATTTGAGTGATGAAAAGGCAAGGAGAAAATGGTGTCTTATTCTACTGTCTGTTAGCATTGTCATCTTGTAGACTGTTGCTCGATTTAGGCATTTATAAACATATCTGGCCAAATTAGTGTTACTGGTCACTACGGCTGAAGTTTCGGATTACATAATAGAACCAGAAACTTGAATGGTCCAAAAACTGTTGGTCTTCAGCCTCCAGACCTATAATGCACTTAACACATTATCTATTGCATTAGTTTTCATGATCAACACCTTACTTTAACGACTTTGAACTTTGATTGTTGCAGGTGCATAAGCTAGTTGATCTATCTGCGCAGCCGGACCGCGAAGCTATGTGGTACATGGAGGTAGCCGAGGCTTACAACTTCTTTTACTTGCAATTCTCCGCTGCTAGCTCCCACTCATGAGCACTGGTAGTTTTCGTTAGTGCTAACACGTACTGGCAGACTTTTATAAAGAGATTTATTTGTTCAGAGCAATACCAGTTTTGTATGTTGGCCGGAACGAACGATTGCTAGGATGCACCCAGTTAATTTTCCGGACGTCTGGGATGTTTTGTGGATTTTTTTAAAAAGAAAATTTTAAATCTGTATAATATTTTTGAAAAATTACAGATTTAGATAGCAGTCGACACTTGAAGTCTCTCTACCAAGTGCCAACTGCAGCTGACATGGTAGGAGTCGGCACTTGGCAGGGACACTTCAAGTGCTGACTGCTATCTAAATCTGTAATTTTTCGAAAGCGCTATGTAGATTTGAAATTTTCTTTAAAAATTTAAAATCATGTTTCGTGGCGCATGAAAGACGCTAGATTTACATCAGCTCTATGAATCATCAACGGTTGAGATGTTTCCTAGGGCTTGTATGTTAATGAAACCGTTCTCGAGCCGGTTACATACAATTTAAGGTTTATCTAATCGATTTAATAAGCTAATACTTGATGGGATGATTGAAAACCATGATAACAATCTTGGTTTTCACCCTGATTTTGTGAACTCTAATCGTAACAGGCTAACAAACAATTAACAGTTAGCGCAACTCAACAGCGAGAAGGACGGACAAACGTCGTTCCTTAAGAGCATCTCTGCCGTCGATACCTGATCGGACGGGCCACAAGACCGCTCCCTTCGCGGGAGCTCCCGCAGCCACCAGCCGAGCGACTGGATAGCATTTTTCCCCTTGCTGGCTTCCCGCTTCGTCCTCGTCGCGTTCGGGGGCGAGAGATCGCCGGACAAAATACTCGAAAAATATAGAGGTAGCCAGCTAGGCAGCGAGCTATCAGCTATCACCACCAGGCCGCCGCGCGCGTTCTGTAGGACTCGCCGCCGGCCTCCGCTTGCGTGGATGCCCCCGCGGAGCCCGCGTCCATGGCGTCCGTGTCGTCCCCGTACCCGTCGCAGGCCGTCCTCCTCCTCCAGCAGCCGCTCCAGCTCCAGCTCCAGCTCCGGCACGGTGGTGCCTGTCTCCGGTACCGCCGGTTGCAGAGGAGGGAACCTGACGTAGTTACGCCGGCAGGGCTCTCCGCCGGCGGGCGGAGTGGAGCGGGGATCCTGCTGCAGCTGCCTGCGCTGCGGGCGGCCGAGGGGAAGGATGGGCGGATCGTGACTAAGGACGACGACGAGGAGGAGGTGGCGGCGGTGGAGCGGGAAGATGAGGACGTGAGGAGGGAGGAGGATAAGCCAGGAGACTATGGGGCCCAGGAGGTGGCGGCGGCGAGGGGATCAGGGCGGTTCGCCGCTGACTACATCTCGCTCGGCATCAGGGAGCCCGTTTACGAGGTAATGGATCAAACGCCTTGTAATGGTTGACTGTAAATTGGAGACAAGATGATCATGCATCAGCCACCTTCTGCTCTTAGTCGAAATTATGGATTGCAGATTTGCAGTAGCTCACGTTCTCGGGTCCATTCAATCAGTATGAATCCAAATCTAGAGAAACAATGCATACTCTTTGACTCCGTTAATACAAATATGCAGCTGTCATGCTAATTTGATGCGTGTTTAGGATATGATTGCGTTGGAATGCAAAGCTGATTACATATTTTGGAACATACATCAATGCAAGATGCAACTTAACCTTCTCAATATCAAATTATACTCAGGTCATACAATTGAAATCTAATGGGAGGATGTCTACCAAAAAAATAAGCCGGAGGCAGCTATTGAAATCAAGCGGTAGGTAGAAATAATATGTTTTCAAATTTCATGCACGGCTAATCAACATGATTAGTCGTACCAAACTCTCGTATACTGTTATTGCACATGTAATTGATAATTAATTGGCACTGTTTTTTTAAATAACATTTCGGGTAATTTATGTTCTTTCTTGTGATTGTAAAGCATATTCACTGGATTCTGTTGATTTTCAACTCCTTTTCTTATAGGCCTCCGCCTACGAGATACCAGAAGTGTGGACCCATCGCTGTGGCTAATGAATTCAATGCCTTCCCTGCTGGTAATAAGATACTTTCAATAATTATTTATTTGTAGTTATCATTGTTTGTCTTGCTCATTTTTTCTACAATTTAAAGTTATACAAACAATGTAATAACTAATGATTGGTGCTAATAATTATGTGTGTGCAAGAGCCTGAAGATTGTATAAGAGTTCTGTTACCAGTAGTCCAGTACACAGTTGCCTGTCAAAATTATCTGATGTTATTTTAGCAGATCATAGAGTGCACAAAACTGTTGCGTTCAAAGAAAAAAGTCACTGCTAAACATACTGCTTCGATGTGCCATCTCTTATAGGTACGTGAACAAGCCATATTAGTCAATCTTGGTTCCTTACGAGCAATTGCTATGCATGAGCGTGTTCTTATATTCAATTACAACAGGTCAGTTTGTACACTTGTCATTTTATTAAAAAAAAATATTTATTTGGTGAACTGAATAGCCCAGGAGGAAAATTATATTTATTTGGCGAACTGTTATAAAACTTATCAATTATTATCTAACTTGAGTAGCCTAGGAGGAAAGGCCTTCTTAGAGTCATTATTACCACGGCTAAATCCAAGAAACATCAATGGTGGACCGGCAATGATATTTCAACTTGAGGTAATGGACATATGGATATCACTGTATTAATCCATATTTGTGGGCTGGAACAGTCTTAATATGATGCCGTGTTGCATTGCAAAGTTGTTTTGTTTCTATTTATCACCGTGGAAAGTTTATTTTGACTTCAACTCACATAGGAATAGGATTAAGGCGCCTCAGGATTGCTACACGAGATGCTTAAATATGTTCATATATGTTATATTTTCAACGGATAGCACATTCAGAGCATTTTCATTGTAATTGATATCTAACTTGCTATCTTTAGAGCATCTTTATTGTACTTGCTATTTTTGACTTGCTATTCATAGCAATAGTAAGTCCCCCTATTCTAATTGGTTTGCTATTTTGCTATCCACTCCAATGTACTTGCTAAATGTGAATTACTATTTAAATGAAGCTATATTTAATCAATTTATATATATATGCAAAGAAAGTAAAAACAATTAAACAATCTCAATATTCAATGGAATAACAAGTTTGATTGTCTTGTTAAAGCATCTCCATTGTACTTGTTATTTTTGACTTGCGATTCATAGCAATAACAAGCTTTTTTATTCAAATTAACTTGTTATTTTGCTATTCACTCCAATGTACTTACTAAATATGATTCTCTATTTAAATATAACTATATTTTATTAATTTATATACATGCAAAGAAAATGAAAATAATTAAGAGCATCTTCATTGTAATTGCTATCCAACTTGTTATTCTTAAAAATAGCAAGAATTGTCCAAAAATTGTCTCCATTGTACTTGCTATTTGACTTGTTATTTTAAGGAGCTTGCTATTTCTCTCACCAAACTTGCTACATGTAGCAAGCTTGGTGAGAGAAATAGCAAGTTTTTTAAAATAGCAAGTATAATGGAGTGAGTAGCAATATAGCAAGCCAATTAAAATAGAGAGACTTGCTATTGCTATGAATAGCAAGTCAAATAACAATTACAATGGAGATGCTCTAAACAAGCTTGGAATAGCAAGTTTGGTTGGCTTGCTAGATGTAGCAAGTGTGGAGAGAGGAATAGCAAACCCCCTAAAATAACAAGTCAAGTAGCAAGTACAATAGAGTAATTTTTTGGATCATACTTGCTATTTTAGAGGATAGCAAGTACAATAGAGATGCTCTTAAAAATAACAAGAATTGTTTAAAAGAATCTCCATTGTACTTGCCATATGACTTGCTATTTTATGGGGCTTGCTATTTCTCTCACTAAACTTGCTACATGTAGTAAGACAGTAAAACTTGATATCCATCAACTATATTCAAATAGCAAGTTAACAATAGCAAGTACATTGGAGTGAGTAGCAAAATAACAAGTTAATTAAAATAGAGAGACTTGCTATTGCTATGAATAGCAAGTAAAAACAACAATTATAATAGAGATGCTCTTAGGGCATCTATAAGAATTTATTATTAAAATATGGGCTATATGTGCAGCACCATATGAGTTGATTACTCACTGAACATCGTCCTAGTTTCTCTTAATGGTTGACTGGAATCTTGAACAAGAATAAGGTTATCATCCGTGATGTTCAAAGTACTTTGTGATTGTACAATATCTTTTATGGTATCATTATTTATTTGTTAAATCATTTAACAAATGTTGATGAAAAAATATTTAAATTTTATAGCCATCATGCATTTATCAACATTTCATGGTATGCTTGTATTTCCATCCAGTTGAGAGTGCCAGCCTGTGAAATACCGGGCCAACATGTGTTATAGACTCCTTTACGGGCCTGCGGCTAGGGCTGGGCTAAGGTCCAAGATGAACTAGTTAGAGGTTGATAAGTTGTAATCTATTTTAATTCAGTTTAGATTTCCTCCTAAAGGATAATAGATTAGATTAATAGAGTCCTTAGAGTTTACTTCTAAAGGATAGTAGATTAGATTAATAGAGTCCTTAGAGTTTAAGGGTCTTGGCCTTATAAAAGACAGATGTAATAATTGTAATCTTTATGAAGGAGTAATGGTCTCCACAGTTAAGGAGAGATTTACCTTGTCAACCTAGCCGGTATCAATTTGGTATCAAAGTCGGTTGGAACATCGACAACCATGTTCGGTGTAGTTGGTAGATGCAATTTCTTCCGGAAGCTTCACTCTACTCTATTACTTTGTCATACATATACAAGTTATATGGACCCACTTGGGCCTACACTCACATTATACATGCATAGCCCAACACTCCCCCTCAAGATGGATGATAGATATCTATCATACCCATCTGTTACATGAAGATATACATTCTCTAACACCTAAACTCTTTGTTAGACAATCAGCCACCTGTTCTCTAGAAACTACATGGCCTAATTTTAAGATTCCTTCATCCATCCTTTCTTTAATGAAGAAGTGATCTATCTCAATATGCTTTGTTCGATCATGCTGAATTGGGTTATTAGCAATATTAATGGCTGATTTGTTATCACACCACAACTCTATAGGAGTGCTTTTCAACAATTTTAGCTCATCTAGAAGATTTCTCATCCATAACAATTCAGTCAAACTTACAGACATTGCCCTGTACTCTGCCTCAGCAGTTGAGCGAGATACCACCGATTGCTTCTTACTTCTCCAAGATACCAAATTGCCACCAACAAATACACAATAGCCTGAAGTTGATCTTCTATCATCAAGACAATTAGCCCAATCTGCATCACAATATCCTTTCACATCCAAGTGTCTATTTTTCTTGAACCATAGACCTTTACCTGGACTTCCCTTTAAATACCTTAAGATCCTATATACTGCATCCATATGACCACTTCTTGGATCATGCATAAATCGACTTACTAGACTGACAACATATGTTATATCAGGCCTTGTGTGACACAAATATATTAGTCTCCCTACAAGTTTTTGATATCTTTCCTTATCTACTGTGTCTCCGGATTCAACACATAGCTTATGATTTTGTTCAATAGGTGTATTAGCAGGTCGACAGTCAAGCATACATGTGTCAGCCAACAAATCTCATGCATACTTTCGCTGTAAAAGAACTATTCCTTTAGGAGATCTTGCAACCTCAATCCCCAGAAAATATTTCATCATACCTAGATCCTTCACTTCAAATTCTTTGCATAAATTTGCTTTTAACCTAGTTATTTCTAAGGAATCATCTCCTGTAATGATCATATCATCAACATACACAACAAGGATAGTTATATGACACCCATTTAAATAATAGAATACAGTGTGATCTCCATTACATTGTCTGTAGCCCATACCACACATTGCACGTCTAAAACGATCAAACCATGCCCTGGGTGACTGTTTGATACCATATAAAGATTTTCTCAATCTTAATGCCTTTCCTCTTGTTTGTAGTGTAGTAAATCCAGGTGGAATTTCCATATAAACCTCTTCCTGAAGTTCTCCATGTAGAAAAGCATTCTTAACATCCAATTGGTATAATGGCCAATTAAGATTAGCTGCACAAGAGATAAGAATTCTCACTGTACTCATCTTTGCAACTGATGCAAATGTCTCATCATAATCAATTCCATATGTTTGACTATAGCCTTTAGCCACAAGTCTTGTCTTATATCTTTCCACCTTTCCTTCTGGGTTCTGCTTTACAGTATACACCCACTTGCAATTGACCATCTTTTTCCCTTCCGGGAATGGTACAAGACTCCAAGTCTTGTTTTTTTCAAGAGATTCTAGCTCCTCCATCATAGCTTGACGCCATCTTGGATCTTGCTTTGCTTCTTTCCAATCTTTTGGAATAAGCACTGAATTTAGTGATACCACAAATGACTTGTAAGTAGGAGATAAAGAAGCATATGATACATAACTAGCAATGTTATTCTTATTCATGTCTTTCTCCATTTCATCTTCAAAACCATATCTATGTGGAGGTTTCCCTGCCTTGCTTCTTATTCCCTTTCTTATGGCAATAGGCAAGTTAGATTCTTCTTCTACTACTTCTAGCTCTTCTCTACTTACCTCAGAGGACACTTGGATATTACTTGAGTGATCTAATAACTGAACATTAATATCATCATCTTGAGATTGTTGTTGATTAACTTGTTGCGTTCTTGGAAGTCTTATTCATCTTCTTGTGTAAACTTGCAAATTGTCTTCCTGGTGAGGCTTTCTCCATTCTTGTTCATGTATAGGATCATCCATCAGACAAGGGATAGAACCAACTAGAACATCCATTTTTCTTGATTGTTCACCTTCTTTAAAGGCCAATGTCTCATTCTTCCTATCCTGATTACTCTCTTCATAAGTTGGATTGTCAAGATCAATAAACAGGGAGTTAAGTCTGTCTTTTCTCCATAAAATGGAATAGATTTCCTAAAAGTCACATCCATACTTACAAAAGTTCGTATCTCAAATGGACTCCAACATTTATATCCCTTTTGGCCAGATGGGTAGCCTATAAAGATACACTTAACCGCTCGAGGATCCAATTTACCCACTGAGGGTCTGTGATCCCTAACAAAACATGTACATCCAAAAACCTTTGGTGGAACAATGAACTCATTCTTCCCAAATATCATTTCATATGGGTTTTTCCAACCCAATATTCTAGAAGGGTGCGATTGATAAGATATGTGGCTGTCATGACCGCCTCACTCCATAAAAACTTGGGCACATTCATAGTAAACATAAGTAAGCGAGCTATTTCTAAGAGATGATGATTTTTCCTTTCGGCCACTCCATTTTAAGGAGGAGTATTAGGACATGATGTTTGGTGTAAAATTCCTTCCATAGAGAGAAAGCTACTAATTCATTGTTTACGTACTCCGACCCATTATCAGTTCGAATAAATTGAATACGAACATTAAATTGATTTCTAATACATGCATAGAAATCCTTGAAACATTTAAGCACCTCATTTTTGTGCTTCATAAGATATAACCATGTCATGCGGGAATAACAATCAATAAAAGTAACAAAATATTTCATTCCACTCATGGAAACCACTGGTGAGGTCCAAACATCTGAATGTATCAGAATGAAGGGTGACACACTCCAGAGTCCTCTACTTACATATGATGTCCTCGTATGTTTTCCATACTCACATGCATCACATATTAATTTAAGCTTATCCACCTTACTCATTTCATGAGGGAATATCTTCATCATAGTCTCAAAAGATATATGTCCTAACTGACAATGCAAAAGTAATACCTTAGCTTCTTCACTTGATATAATAGTTGACGCAAAACACACTGTTTCACTTGTTCCTCTTTGATCTAAGTACCAAAGTCCATCATGCTTGATTCCAGTCCCAAGTCTCTTCCTAGTCTGTCTTTCCTTAATTACACAATTCTCACGATCAAGGTAGATCCGACAATCCATATCATCAACTAGAGAACTTAATGAAACCAGGTTCACGAGAAAAGAAGGAACATATAAGACTGATGATAGGGTAAGAGAGGGTGTACAATGTATTGTGCCCACTCCTTTAACGGGACATGATGTTCCATCAGCGGTTTGAATTTTTTCCTTATGTTCGTGTGAGTATGGAGTATATGATGTAAATTCTCTATAAGTACCCGTAACATGTCTAGATGCACCTGAATCTAGTATCCAATTTGAATTAGAGTTTTGCTTGGAAATAAGTACTTGATGTGATATACCTGAACTTGTGTGAGCAAAATTTGCAGTATTGTCACTTGTAGTTATTCTCCCTTGATCCTGTTTCTTTGAGCCTTCTGTAATTGTCGAAGACCCTTCTTCAATGGTAACTGTATTAACCTTGTGATCATTATTTTCATAGACTCGACCTGCATAACCTCTTCCACCTCTTGCCCTACCTCTATCAATACCTCTTCCCCTTCCATAGCTAAACTTACGTGGAGCGCGACAATCACGACTGAGATGTCCCTCTTTACCACAGTTGAAGCATGCTCTAGTTTCATTACCTTTTGTGACCACATAGGTGGGACGGGGTGATGGTAGTGTGGTACTTGATAACACCTTTCTCCTTAGCTCATCTTGTGTCATGGCTGCTATGGCCTCATCTAAAGTAGGGAGAGTAGGCTGGTGAAACATGGCAGCTCTTCTTCCTTCAAACTCTGGATTTATGCCTTTTAAGAATTCAATAACCCTTCTACGCTCAATCCACTTCCTCACTTTAGTTATGCAGTCAGAGTGCTCTAGTCCAATAGGATCATAATGGTCTAAGTTAGACCACAAGCGCCTTAGCTCCGCAACATATTCTTCCACTAATCGCTCCCCCTGTTTTAGATCACTTATCCTCTCTTGTGTTTCCACCATCAACATCACATTACCCTCTCCTGAATAGAGCTTTGACAAGGTTTTCCAAACCTCAATTGCACTTGTGATGGTCTCAACATTTGCAGCAATGGCCGGAGAAAGTGAGGTAAATAACCATGCCACCACTAGTGAGTTAGTTGTGCTCCAAGCCTTCCATTCTGCATTTGATTTGTCTATAGGCTCTTTTGTTTCTCATGTAATAAATCCTTCTAACCCTTTTGTCTTCAGAATCAACAAAGCTCTCCTTGACCAACTTAGATAATTCTTGACTCCCTCTAGCTTGATGTCATTTTGCATTAGCTCCACCTTTTGTACTGGTTCAACATGTGGGACTATTGCATTGCTTGTGCTTGTGGTTTCACTTCTTTTTTCTATCAGCAATTCAACCAATTTCCAAGCACTTGTTCAATTCCTTGATTTTCACCCATGATAGATTCAAGATTCACTCTATTCTGGAATCAACAAGCAGTCTCTAGCAGCCTCTAGGTGATGCTATGCTTGCACAAGAACTCCTGTTTCTTCCTTTGTGCTGTTCAAATTGCAGCTCACAGGACAAAGAAAACTTCATCTTCCACTCTCCTGTTGCTTGGCTCTGCACTAGCTCCTTGTTCTCCTCCCCCTCCTAATCTACTCCTCTGTATACTGCACCACTTCCTCACCTCTGTTGCTGAGCGATACTGCTGTTGTCCCCAAGTGGTGCAGGTGCCACACAATCTCAGAGTTCCTTCTGCCTCTTTCCTTCCGCTTCTTCTCCTTCCGCACGAAAATCGTCTGCAGTTTCTTCACCGCCTGGACAAGCTCAATGGGCTCCGCCGCGCAGCTAGGGTTTCACAGCCTCCGCAGTCGCAGCCGCCCGCCGTCTGCTACCTTCCTTCCTCTTCGCACCAGCCGTCACGGTTCCCTGGACGCCGGCAAGCCCCGCCCGGCTCCACACGCTCACCACACCAGCTCCGCCGGACACCACCGCAGCAGCCTCACCTTTCGTCGCCAGGCTCTGATACCATGTAGTTGGTAGATGCAATTTCTTCCAGAAGCTTCACTCTACTCTATTACTTTGTCATACATATACAAGTTATATGGACCCACTTGGGCCTACACTCACATTATACATGCATAGCCCCAACATTCGGTTCTGCTCAAGATCCTGCGACTATGTCCGTTGATGAGAGCTTGACTTCCTCATGGCGACAATTACTAGACTGATGGGCCAAATGACCATGATAAATAGCCGCCTCAACGCTCACGACCACAAATTGATGCTGATCGAAAAAGAAATCAATAGAGCATCAGATAGACTTGTTTTTTGAGGGAAACCAGTAGGAGAGGCTCCTACTGTGGCTTTTATCAGATAGACTTGTTGTCCTCACCAATGGGGGCGTCGAGGAGAAAAATGGCGAGGTGCTTCCTTTCCCAGAGGGTCCCGGTGATGGAGGCAACCATGGTGGCAACGGTGGCCGTTGCGCTGCGGATGCCTTGTCCTGACATAATGAAGAGGAGGCATCAGTTCCCAACGTTCCCCCCCCCCCCTAGTTTGACCTCTTCCAAGCTTCGATACACTGTGAGCGGAGGCTGACAGTGATCCACAAGTGGCCGACTTACGTGCAACAATTACAGCAGGCGTGACATGGGAGGGTTGGACAAGGGCAGATGGGTTGCTGTTTTTTAAAGGAAAAGTATTTGTACCAGACGTCTCACTAGAAGGGCCCTTAAATCTTGCATACGTACATGATTGCAGCCGTGAAAAGGAGTGAAAAGACTCTACATCGGTGGCAAGCATCCTTGAAGCAACTTGAGAGTAGCTCGAAGAATTACACATCACTTTCCTGCAGTACAACTCGCGGACGAGCTGTTTGTTGGGGAGGGAAGAAATGTTATAGACTCCTTTATGGGCCAGTGGCTAGGGCTGGGCTGAGGCCCAAGCTGAACCAGTTAGAGGTTGATTAAGTTGTAATCTATTTTAATTCAGTTTAGATTTCTTCTAAAGGATAATAGATTAGATTAATAGAGTTCTTAGAGTTTACTCATAAAGGATAGTAGATTAGATTAATAGAGTGCTTAGAATTTAAGGGTCTTGGCCTTATAAAAGGCAGAGGCAATAGCTATAATCTTCAATTCTTCATGAAGGAATAAAGGTCTTCTCGGTTAGGGCGAGATTTACCTTGTCAATCTGGCCGGTATCAACATGATCTTATCCATTTATTGTCTTTTATTATGTTCAGGTTGTGGAGGCTGCACTGCTTTCCAGAATACAAAGGATGGAGCAAAGATTAATGCATATTGAACCTCGTGTGAGTGCCAGAGAAGTCACTGCCCCATAGCTCTGTTGTTCATCTTGTACCAGATTGTATATAATGATGTTGTTAGTTGAATTAGTTCTTCTTTCTTGTGCATATTCAATTTATGGATCATGTCTAATATGTTCTATATGGGTGACTTACGAAAACCTTATGTAATTGACTCTGAAAAATATAACTGAAAGTTGTTTCGGATATCCGGCTTACATCTCAGGTGGCTGCTTTGCTTGAAGTTCTACCAAATTGGTTGACAGCTGATGTATTGGAGCAGCTTCGTCTAAGCAAACAAGCATTGGTATTAAAGTTGCACTTCCGAATCATTTCCTGGACTCATTCCTCAAGTTTAATATTAATTTTGTCTCTATTTATGTGTCCAGGTTGAGCTGGGTTCACGAGCAGGTGATCTCAAACAAATGCTAATTGAACTCCTAGATGATCCTCATGAAATCCGTCGAATATGCATAATGGGAAGAAATTGCACACTTGACAGATTGAATGATAACATGGAGTGCTCTGTTCCTTTAGAGAAGCAGATTGCTGAAGGTACGGCTTGAATTCATCATTGGGACTTTTTATCTTTTGGAGGCATATTATTGCCTTACTGGACTAGTTTGACTTCCAAGTTGCACATGGCATGTCTGCATGTGCATAATTCACAAGCAGTTGTGCTTGCTTAGTTCTTACTTCTTAGTGTCTGCCCTACCCCTGTATCTCAATACAATCACGAAGAACACGAGATTTCTTATAGCAAAGTGTCATGTGCCACACGAGAGGGGGGGGGGGGGGGGTCTGCAGCAGGTCTAGCCCAATCAGGCCCATGAACAGTACCCCCCTATACAGTAGCAGATTAATAATTAGAGATCAGATTAGGTTAAGATTCCACTTAGGTTAGGATTGAGTTGTTTGATTACATGAGTCCTAGTATATTAAGGTTGTTAGAATCAGATTATGGTTGTTAGATTAGATTAAATTTGTGTCCCTATAAACAAGATTGATGCACTAGAGGTCTTATCGAGTGTTTAAAAAAGGCTTAGCCTCTCTATTGTATCCCTGCCTCGGCGGTGCGACGTGGAGCGTACGCTCTGTCACGCCAACGAGAGTTAGGGCCTCAGTCAATTCTTCATTAAGTATCAATTCAACCACAATATTTAGCTATCCTCCCCGTCCATGGATCTTGACCTGTGACACAAAGGAACTTCAAATTTCCCTAGTTTGCAGTCTCTTATTTGTTTGTATTTATCTGGATGATTTTGTTTGACTTGTTTCATCTGTAATTTTTGGTTTTGACAGAAGAAGAAGAAGAAATCGAAATGCTATTAGAAAATTATCTTCAAAGGTATTCTACTTAGGGATGAAAACGGAGCGGAAAGTTTCCGTCCGTTCCGGGAAAAAACGGAAACGGAGAGGGTTATGCGGAAACGGATACGGAAAATTGCGGAGCGGAAACGGAAACGGAATTTTTTAAGCGGAAACGGAAACGGAAACGGAACAGCGGTTTCCGACAGAAACGGATACGGAAACGGAATATTCCGCATAACAAAAACGGAAAGTTTCCGTTTTCACAGTTTTTACTGCATTATATAGAATATTAGCTTTTACTTTTTTACATTATATAAAATTTAAACTATATTTTATTCATAAAATATTAAACAATTTAATTTAAATTAATATATAATTATTTTCTAAAAATAAATAATATATATTCATTATAAATAAAATAAAACTTGTTTTTACTTTATTATATGTATTTATCATTTATTAATATGTGTGTAAATTGAACCTATTTATTTGTTTATCGTACTTTTTTCATATATTAAGGGTTTTTTATAATTCCGATAGATATTCCGTTCCGTATTCGTATCCGCTCCTTATTCGGTCCGTATTCGTTTCCGATGATATCCGTTTTCGTATCCGTTTCCGGTATATCCGTATTCGTTTTCGTTTCCGTAAAAAAAATACGGAAACGGATATGATAGCACTCATTTCCGTCCGTTTCCGCTCCGTTTTCATCCCTAATTCTACTATTCTTTTGCAACACAAATTTTTGGGTCTCTTGTTTCTTTCTTGCAGACTTTCATAGTGCGTTCTTATTGTCAGATGTGAGTCGTGCCATGGTCAAGCAGAGAGACTTCTTGATTCTGCAAGAGAAATGGAAGATTCGATTGCAGTTAACTTAAGGTCTGCCCATTCTCACATGCCAGATGATCTCACAAAATTTAGTTTAATCAATATATCTATATGTAATGTGAATTTAATAGAGACAATATTTTGAATTTGACTAAATGAAAGTGGCAAAGGAAATTGTGCATTGTTTTCCCCTCTTTTTTCTACATTTATATTTAAATCATGTGCATGGCCCTTAGTTTGTCGAACACCATGAAGTCACTCAAACTTGCACTGAAAC
Organism: Zizania palustris; assembly: GCA_019279435.1. Taxonomy (NCBI): domain Eukaryota; kingdom Viridiplantae; phylum Streptophyta; class Magnoliopsida; order Poales; family Poaceae; genus Zizania; species Zizania palustris. Next base: position 43,424 of record JAAALK010001321.1, on the reverse strand, counting down.
AATCTTTGCTTTGCAGACCCTGCATCCAAACAGCCATTGATTGCTTGCTGCCCCAACTGTTTTTAGCAGTCACTATTTTTCTTTGCGAACCCTGCATCCGAGTCCAACTGTACTTATCATAGAACTTGGATGTCTGCATCAGAGATAATGTAGCGCAGTATCTTTTCAACAAAAAGCAAGTGAGAAGCATATTCTCTAATTTGGACTGATGAATGGCATGAGAGTATGAAAATGGTGTTTTCATAGTTCGCAACTAGTGAGTGCATTGAGGAAGCTTGAGTGAAATATCAAAGGGAGCCAAAAGAAAAATATACAAATCCATTACTTTGGAAGTGATAAAACATATTACTACTATGTTGTACAATCTATAGCCTTCAGATAGATGTCAAATGATAGTTCACATGTATGCATTACAAACCAAATGCTTAAGCAAGCAATATACCAAACTACAATTTAGCATCACTACAACTGGATATTTTAGATTCTTAAATTTCTTAGTTAATTATATTTTATAAACTATTTGGAAATTCTGTGTCCTTTTTGTTTTTGCCGGATTTGAAATTTATTTAGCCAGCTTGCTCAAAATCACAAGTATTCCATAAATTGCGGGTTTTCTTGATTCTCGCCATAATATTGGGTACCCTTACAGCTCCCGGAGACTTGAAGTAAGCAGAGTTGAGTTGCTTCTCCAGGTCGGTACATTTTGCATTGCTGTAGGAGCATTAATTGCAGGTATAAAAATCTGTCAGCGATTTGTATTTCCGTCTCACCTCAAGCCAGTGATTTTCAAATTTTAGTGGTTATTACATGGCACTCTTTATTCTTGGAACAATGTCACAGTTGAATCATGGTATTTATTTCTGCAGGAATATTTGGCATGAATCTTAAATCGTACCTCGAGACGAACTCGGTATAGCACTGCACTTTGAGTTCATTTCTGCTTTTGTGCCATGTACTGGCACTTCTTGTTGTCGATATAGCATGAGTTGATGATGAGTTTGTTTTGGAGCAGTGGGCGTTTTTGCGACGACTGGTGGAATAGTAGTTGGAGCAGTAGCTGGATTTTTCCTCATGTACTCGTACCTAAAGGCTAGAAAGATTTTCTAAACCCTGTAGCATACGTATTCCTAGGACTGTAAATTATTTGGCTTTGATCTCATTTGGAAATTTAGATTCTTGAGATTGCTTTGGTGCCCCCCATGAATGCTTCTGGCATTGGCGTCCCTTTGGACCAGAGCTAGGGAGGGAGAAAAGAAGCACGCGTGGCGCTTTACCATCTCTTTCCATAGCAGAGTGGTCAAGCTGCTCGAGATGTATATTTGATACTGGTGACATGAATAAAAGAATATATGAAATCGAGTTGGTATAATTTGATCTCGCTTTTGCTTATTAGAAGATATTGTCTATCTTTTAGTTATCCTTTCTATTTAGTTTTTCTATTGCTACATATATAATCTCCTAGATCTCCTCCCTGATGCTATAAGTCAGGTAGCAAGACTCTTGGTTGAGGCCTTATATATAGTCATTGTAACCCTGTCCTTTGTAATATAGAGAAAACTTATTACATTATGGTATATATAACTTCCCAGATCTCCTCCTCCCTGATTCTGTTGCTATAAGTTAAGTAGCAGGACTCTTGGTGAGGCCTTATATATAGTCATTGTAACCTGTCTTTTGCAATATAGAGAAAACCTATTCCATTATTGCTTATAAATTGAGATAGTTTCTTTTGATCTTACCCTTTCTTTTAAGGGTTTTGTTTATAAATTGAGAGAATATCTCTATATATTGTGTCTCTATTGTTTCTCTGCCTAATTAATTTGTTTATCACTGGAATCTCTATAATATGCTCCGTAGTAGTTCCTTAATAGTTGTTGTGGTTATTATTGGATGGATAATGTGTTTACATAAAATAGTCTTCAGTACATTTTTCTATTTTTAAGGCATACTCTACTCTCTCATGCGTCTGTCCCACCCTCCAAGGGTCACTATGCATGTTCCCCTCCCAACCCTTTTCCCACTCTTTTTTCTCATCTTCTCCTCCCAATGCTAGTCTGTTCCCCTCTTTCTATTCCCTCCGGGCCACACTATCTCTCCCCTTCTCTTCTGGTGTTCCCTTCTCAAGCGGCCACCGGTGGCGATGGTGATGGTCAGATCCGGGCTGCGCACTTCTTCTTGTTGCCAGATCCAAGTTGTGCGGTGCTTCCGGCCACCAAATCTACACTGTGCACGGTCCCTGTCATCGAATCTAGGCCGCGCATTGCTCACAGTCATCAGATCTGCACTGTGCATGACCCCCGTTGCCGGAGCTGCTGGATCCCCCACCACCCAACAACGTCGACGTCGCCACGCCTAGCCCCGCAGTCAACCGCCTAGACCACGGTTGACTCACCTAGACACCCCTGGTCACCTAACCGGTCTCCGCGTGACGTTGGGGTGGCTGCGCCTAGCGCCTTTTCCTGCTTAGGCGCCCTGCCTAGGTGCCCGCCTAGGCCCGTATTTTAGAATACTGCTGGGTTAAAATGGTATATGCCTAGGTTAGATGGATAATGTTCTTTTCCTAAAGAATTGTATGGTGTATCTATCCGAGGCAAGGGTAATTATCTCATTGGCCATGTAGCTCCAAATTGAGCTGTTAGAGCATCTTAAGAGATATTATAAAAATCAAGTCTTTATATTATTTTTTGGGATTATGATTGTAGATTTTAATCTCTATATGTATGATTTCTTTCAAAGAATCTTTATATTGTATATTAAGAATATTGTATATTAAGAAGAGTTATTGGTTCCTACAAGTAAGGAGTCATTCCATAAATATTAAAAACATTTATTTGAGAGAACTAGACAGAAAAAAGGAGTCTTTTAAAAAACTCTCGAGACGCTCTTGTGCCTTTTTACTGCTCAAAACAAAACGTTAACCGCTAATTTACCGCTCTAACCCGACCAAAAACCAAGCTAAGTCAATTGATAACTGTTTGGTTCGAAATTTTGAATTTGAACCGTGGCCTATTTCTGCGGTTACCGACAAGTAACGGTTACCGGCCGTTGGGCTTGACTGGTAACCGGGCCATACTCTGTTTTTAAACCCTGGCTCCAGCCCATGGACGACGCGCCACGGCCACGGCCCACGTCAAACGGGCTTCCGCCGGCGCCGTGGGTGGGCCGAGAGATTCTATGGGCGGCGCGGCGCGCCCCACCGGCATTCCGGCAGCGGCGCGCCCTTTGAGAAAGGAGAAATTTGTAAAAATGTCACTCCAGTTCGCAGACATTGTAAAATGCCACCTGATAGAGTGCAATTGTAAAAATGTCATCTACAACGTTGACAAGTAGTAAATTTACCCTTTTCAGTTTTTCCCTAATTTTTATTTTTCAAAAACCAGAAAAGTAATGTCAATTACCAAAACTACCCTTTCTTTACAAATTGCTTTTTTACTCTGTCTTAACGTTTGGTCTTCCTTCGATCATCACGCACGTCGTTGACTTCCCGCCGCCGTGGCTCCATCTAATTGGATTGAAACAAAAAATGATAACAACGAAAAAATTACCAATTGTCCATCTCGACACTAGCTCTCGGTCTCCTCTCGGCAGGATGTCGGCGATAGTGGCGGCGATGGCTATTGATGCGGTGGTGGGACTTCGGCAGCAGTGGCGGGACTTCGACAGTGGCGAAACTTGGCAGCGGGACGTCGGCGATGGCAGAACGGCGGCGGCGGGAAGTCAATGGCGGTGACGGGACGTCGGCAGTGGTGAAACGGCGGCGGCGGGACGCCGGTGGCAGCGAAACGATGGCAGGGGAGACGGGCGTCGGCGGTATCGGCGGGGGAGACGGGCGGTCGCCGGCGTGGAGACGAGCGGTCGCCGGCGTGAAGACGAACGAGCAGCTCTCTGGCTTTCGCAGGAAGGAAGAAACGTGTGCGTGATGATCAAATGAAGACCAAACGTTAAAACAGAGTAAAAAAGCAATTTGTAAAGGAAGGGTAGTTTTGGTAATTGACATTACTTTTCTGGTTTTTAAAAAATAGAAATTAGAGAAAAAAACTGAAAAGGGTAAATTTACTACTTGTCAATGTTGTAGATGACATTTTTACAATTGCACTCTATTGGGTGACATTTTTACAATGTCTGAAGTGGTATTTTTACAAATTTCTTCGTTGTGAGTGAGAGAGAAGAAAACGGCAGCGGCCTGCGGCAGCGCGCGCCCCAGCCCGATTTCCCCTTATCCGCAGCGAACCAGCCGCGGCCTCGCGTCGCGCGACGATCCGATCCCCTCGCGATTTTCCCTCCACGCATACGCATTCGGCCCTCCACGCCGAGCACCGCACCGGAGGAGCTACTCCGGCATGGCGGCCTGCCCCGCCGCGACCACGTACGTGCGCACCCTCCTCTCGCCTCGCCTCTCTGGCACCAGCTCACCTTGTCACCCCTCTTTGTCTGTCTCTTCAGGGCTCGCATTGGGGCGACCACGGTTCTCGCTGGCTCCGCGTCGCTGCTGCCGTCGTCGGCGTTCCAGGCGGCTCGCCCCGCCCGGGGCCTGACGAAGGCGCGGGCGTCGGGGCTGCGTCAGGTGGAGGGGCCCATCGCGGAGACGGCGTATTCTTCTTCCTCGCCTGCTCCCACCCACAAGGTCACCGTCCACGACCGGCAGCGCGGAGTCGTCCACGAGTTCGTCGTGCCACAGGTATGCCATCTGTCTTGCTCCGTCGCGATGGTTCGAGACTTCGAGTAGTAGCAGTTCTCGTTTTTGGCGGTGGTCTGATTCGTGCCGTGGTGGGGTGTGAGGGGCGCAGGACCAGTACATTCTGCACACCGCGGAGGCGCAGGACATCACTCTTCCCTTCGCGTGCCGCCATGGTAGGTTGCATCCTTCATCTCATTAGCTACACATATTTCTTTTTCGCCCTCGTTACTCGCTCACTCCAGCTTATGCTTCAAGCTAATATATGATGGATTTCAGGCTTTCTCATTGCTTGAACCAATCCATCATGCTTTATTTTATTTGTAAATGAAAAAAACATGAAAAAAGAAGAATTTTTTATTTGTTTAGTTGTTTGGCATTCTTCTTCCGTGATGTCTAGGAGACGGTAACCAAATTAATCATGGCAAAAAACAAACAACATATTAAGCAAGAAAAATGTTGACATGCCATGTTGATTAATGAACACATGTAGCTGTTAATTTTTCATTCAGACGGCATCTGTCTTTAGCCCCCATCTATTGCTATCATAACATTTTCACTTATTCTTGTGACCTAGATAAAATTTTCAGTTAGTAAAGACCCATTTTGCTTAATCAGGTTGCTGTACTAGCTGCGCGGTTCGGATAAAATCAGGACAAATAAGACAACCTGAAGCACTTGGAATATCTGCTGAACTAAAAGATAAGGTACAACCATCCTTTATGCTCTGTCACTACTCACTTGGTGGATCATGTTTCTTAATATTGCTTTCTACAGTTAGCATGCCACCTAATTGCTCCTCAATTTACTTCGTTGTTTAAAAAATGTCGATGTTCCATCCATTTATAATCCATGATTGATTCAGTTATTGTTTACAAGTTAACGGGTATTCCTGCTGGTAACTACTGAACTGAATTGACACATAGCAGAAGTGTTGAATTTGGCTTTAAGTGTCATATTATCTTTTATTGGTTACAAAGGTATGCCATTTGTTTGAATCACATAGTTTAGAATGTTGCTACTTTCTATAAGACAACTGATTTAGAAATGAATTGTTGACCTTTTAGGATGCTTAATCTTTCCCAACAATTTTGGTTATGGAGTTCTAAGTGCTGTATTTTTGTTAAAAAAATAGGTATGTTAAAAAAATATAGGTCATGAGTTGTGTTTAATCATTCATTCTTATTCTTCCATTTGGCATAATGCTAATGAGGGTTGAAATGATGGTATTGATTTTGCATTTTGTCATGACTTCCTTTTCAGGGCTATGCGTTGTTGTGTGTTGGTTTTCCAACTTCTGATGTTGAAGTTGAAACTCAAGATGAAGATGAGGTGAGCACATTTTCTATGCCACCTTTTCCATATGAGTAGCTGTCTAACTATACAGTAGGAACTAGGAAGTATTCTTCTGAATTCTTATTATGTGGCCTATCTCAATTTATAGGTCTATTGGCTCCAGTTCGGAAGATATTTTGCACGAGGACCTGTTGTGAGTATTATTGAATTTCCGGTTCACAACTCACTAGTTACCATTTTTATGCCCATGAACTCCACCGTGTAGAGAATCTGTATAGCATAAGCACATAGCTATTGATTTTAGCTTTGATTAACACAAGTGTTATACTTATTCCTTTTAAACATGTGTATCTTTCTTGCTTTGCTAAGATAAAGTGGACTGACCCTTTCAGGAAAGAGATGACTATGCACTAGAACTTGCAATGGCAGATGAGTGAGCTGTGCCTAAGAGGTGACACCACCTGATTTCCTGAAACTTCAATTTCTACATTACTGAACTTGTTCATTTTCACCTCCATTCATGCTCATCTAACTCCCAGTTACCATCCTTTCCAGGGCTACTGTTTGCGGCCGGTAGCTTATATTATTGTAGACTTCCTTTGAAATTGGAGAAATAGGATTTTTCCCCTGCTCGCAATTCTCCCTCTTTGGTGCTGTTATTCTGCGAGCAGTTGTTTGGCATGTGAAAATATGCTTGCTTGTAAAATATTTCTAGTTTGCGTCTCACGGACGAAGAACACTATGGACTACACGTAAAGTTGTAAACAACTTAAACTCCTAATCTTGAGTGCAAGTAATGATCACCTGAGTTCAGAGATTGGGAATGGTGTGCTGTTATCTGTGCTGTTAGGCAGTGGCAGTGACAGCGAATCTGAAATTATTAATGTAAAATAGATGTTGTTCTATAAACATTCCATTACATCTTCCTGTTTTGGAATCTCTCTTTTGAAGATGATAGTTTTTATGATGTTTAGGGCTTATTTGATATGTACTCCCTTGTCTCACAAATACTTTACCTTTAGGAAAAAGTTTGTTCCCTTTGTTCTACAAATATTTACTTTTTTTGAAAAAAATGATAAATTAGCAGCAAGAGTAAAAGACTAAAATACTTCTTATGAATGACATTTTTGCGGAAAAGGGAGTATAGTACATGCCAGGTTAGAAGGCTAGAAGCACCATTCATATTCTACATTTCATGGGCTGTGGGCTAGGGTGGCTAGGCCCAAGCCCACACAGGTACTGTAGCAATACAACGGATTAGAGTACAAGTCTGGTTAGAGCCTAAGTTTGTCGATGAATAAAGTCCTACCGTTATAATGTTTTCGGTTATGTCTTGTATGCTTTATAAATAGAGTTGTATTGACCAAGTAATCAAGAAGAAGAAAAGAAGTATAATTCCTCATCCCAATTTTCATCTCCCTCACATCCTGTGCAGCCGATGCCTTCTAGCGGTGTTTATTCGTCACGGATTCAACACATGACACTACATTCCCACAAAAATATTCTCCCACTGTTCATCGTCAGATGAAATGCGGTTAGCAAGCGCCATTACACAAATATCTGCATGTCTGTAGCCTATCAGAAATTCACTACACAACAATATGCTTTCTAACAATATTTAAAACCAACCATCAACTGGACGGGGTATTCCTTCTTCCAGCTTGCTGTGATCCTTTCGATGAAAAAGCTCTTCGAGCAGCTCGTGGAGCCTCTTTTGCAGCTTGCAGTTGTCAATGGTAAGTTGGTAACAGGCCTGACTTGCGTGCTTTGATGTTCAAGTATGACATGAAGATGCTGATGCTGGCAGGTCCTCCAGAAAGCTGCTTGGGTTCACAAGTCTGCATAATCGTGATGTGTGATGCTGTGGATTGTTGTAGCAATCCTGCTGCTATCCGGTCCGAGCTTCTTGTTTTCGTAGAAGTGAAGTGCTTGAAATTTAGAATACATTTACCACAATCAGTGGAGTCATTCTGCCATTTTCTTCTGTTAAATGTCTCTTGGGTCATTATGAGTTCTAGATATGAACATTTAGACGCTGGATTAGATTTTATTTCTATTAGTGCCTGAATCAGATTGAGACCAACTTATGCTCTTTCTTCAGCTAGACCATCTCTATTATAATTATTATTTTTAACTTGCTATTCATAGCAATAGTAAGCCTCTCTATTTAAATTAATTTGCTATTTTGCTGTTCACTCCGACGTACTTACTAAATGTAACTTTCTATTTGAATGTAGCAAGTGAATATTTGAAACAAGAAATGAATTCGAATTTTCGGATAACAGATCCTTCTAATCCAGTCTATCTAATGTCTTTTTCAGGAGCTAGAGGAAATGCATCTCAAGTACACCAATTGGTAGGTATGCGAGGATTAATGGTGGATTCTCAAGAACAAATGATTGATTTACCTATTCAAATCAATATACGCGAGGGACTTTCTTTGACAGAATATATAATTTCCTTCTACGGAGCCCACAAAGGGGTTGTAGATACTGTTGTACGAACGGCTGACGTTGGATATCTTACACGTAGACTTGTTGAAGTAGTTCAACATATTATTATGCGTAGAAGAGATTGTGGTACTACCCGAGGTATTTGTGTGAGTCCTCAAAATGGGATGTACGAAAAAACTTTTTCTCCAAACACTAATATTTTATCAATTTATATAAATGCAAAGAAAATTAAAACAACTAAACAAGCTCAATACTCAATGGAATAGCAAATTCGGTTGGATTGCTAGATGTAGCAAGTGTGGAGAGAAGAATATGAAGCCCTCTAAAATAACAAGTCAAGTAAAATTACAACGAAAATGTTTGATGCTATAAGATATTACTTTATCGGTTACCTATTATAGGTTATTTGACGTTTTAATAAGATAAATTTCTCTAACTTTGACCTATTTTCACTAAATCAAACATGAAATGTGTCTTAATATTATATTTCTGTGATATCATAGATGCTTATTAAATTTAGATAAGTTTAACTTAGAAAAATCAAACGACTTGTAATATAAAACAGACATAGTATCGCTGTGGGTTGTGGGATCTAAGTGTAATCTAACTACAATGACATCTTCTGCATATTTTATTATGGGATCTTACATGTGATCCACCATTTCTGACCTCAATCAAGATATTTTGCAGGATTGACATGATGGGCACTAACAACTTGCTTCAGCCTCAATTAGTTGGTGTTCAAAGGAAAGTATGTCTTTTCAGGTGAAAGCTTTGTTTAACCTGTGAGAGCATCCTGAGTCAATGCATACTTAGATATCTGATTACTGTAATAAGCATATTGTCATGTTGCACGTTTGCTGTTCACTAAAACAGTAGTGCTCCATTTCTCCCTGATTTTGGATTAATTGCTCTTTTGCCCCAGAGTTGAGAGGATATTGTATATGACAACAATACAAAGTCAACCAACTTATACAGAATAGAGATACAATCCCTGTTTTTTACAATAACACCAATTTTCAAAATACCAAAAAAAAGAAACCTAATCTGGTATAATTACTTCCCTGCACTCCTGGTAATGCTTGCTGTCTTAGATAGATATGTGGATTCCTCTGATAACATATATGGTGGTGTAGAACTGTTTGTCTTAGAGTGAATTTTTCCTGGACTCTAGAAAAGTAGGATTTTTTTCCTCATTTGACTCACAGTTAAGTGATGTTTACTCTTTTATTACATGTTATATATAAGCAACATGAACGAAGAGCTCCATGTCATACACCATTGTCATGGCCTCAGATCATGGGTCAGAGGGCCCGGCTCACCTGTGAACAGTATCACGGTAATGTAGCAGATTGATTAGATTAGTTATTAGAGTCCAGATTAGATTAGTTTGAGTCCTGATTAGATTAAAGAGAGTCCAGATTAAATTAGTTAGAGTCATGATTAGATTAAAGAGTCCAAGCAGGGAAAGAGTTAGAGTCTTGTATTAGATCAGATCAGTCTTGTGCCTCCATAAACAGGACCAGTGCTTAGAGGGAGTTGTCGAGTAGATTAGGCTTTGCCTCCCTGTATCTCATGTCTCCTTGTCGCGTCGCCACAATGGCGCCGCCTCGACGACGAGGTCCGACCAACAACCTCTTTTCCATATAAATTAAGAAGATTAGTTTCTTCTAATTCCGTAAAAATCTTTACCGGTGACACCCATATAATAAAAAATGTAAATGTCACTAACTTATGCGTGGCGTGACAAGAAAATCTCTTGGAAAAGTACCATTGCCTCAACAAACATATTAATTATTAACTATAATTGTTGGCAAATTTTCATAGGCCCTTCAATTGGTAAGTAGTTTCTATACATTATGAACTGCTGGCTACTTGCGGGTGAAAGTTTCTACTGAACTAATTAGTTCAAAGAAAACTTTCAGTGCTTGCTTTTCCTGTACTCTGCATCTTGAAGAAATACTGCATCTTACTGTAGGTAAAGATGCATTACATGATGTGTGAGTTGTCTGCTGACCAATCAACCACTAGTTGCAAAATCAAACATGATGTGGTTTCACATGAGCCAGTACTTCAGTAATTGTCACCAAAGTATTAGTGGCTGATGACACATTTCAGATAAGATGCCTGCAATGATCTTTCAGAGAGAGAGAGAGAGAGAGAGAGAGAGAGAGAGAGAGAGAGAGAGAGAGAGAGAGAGACGAACTGATGGAAATAAAGTTGAATTCAATTCACCGGCACATGCATTGTCTGGATCTGTGGATTGAAGAATAGTATTGCTAATTTGTTGGGTTAAAGCAATGAAACACTACATGCTTATTAGGGTTGTCTATGTGCTTGGGTGAGCATTTGTGGGAACCAATTAAGAATATATGGCAAAAAATGACAAGTAAATTCTCATAGCAACATGTTCAAATCATTTCACAGTGGAACAAAATGGTTTGAGTTCATGATGCCATGATCCTATCTAGTACCTGTATCATTCATGAACTTTCATACTTTGGAGATTTGCTTCTGTCGGTATGTGTTATGTATATATAGATAATAAAAAAGAGCATAAAACTAAGAATAACATGCACCGGATATTTTCCTTACATGAGGTGTTGAAACAACATTTGTCAACTATTTTATGTGCTATTATTTGGTAAGTATTCCTTGGTCATTCTACATTATACCTTTCGTGTGTGTTTTTCTCTAACAGGAGCAACTACTCTTAAAATCTTCGGCTCAGTAGCTACCAAAAGAATAGTTTCTCTAGATTCTCACCGAAAACCGACAACATTTAACTAAGTCCGAGAAAAATCTCTCCTAACCTAAGGTGCAAATGGAAAATATACTTCTATCAGCGCGTCTACGAGAAGGTTTTTTTTTTGGGTTAATTTTTTCTATGTCATTACAATTTTTACGGTTTGTCAATATGACATCGGTGTGTCACTGATAGATGGGGCCACCACAGTCACTGATAGTAGCATATAAGCAATTTCTGAAAATTATAATGACATGTGAGTAATTTTCTTTTTTTTTTGTGCAAGACCTGGATTCAAGCCCAGATCGTCTCTTACCTCGAGGCTCTACCACTACGCTGTCAGCGCATTCGCTCGCGTCAACTGATCAGTCTTCAATTTGTGCGTGCGTGCGTGCGTTAAACTGGATCGATCTGTGCCAAACATCAGTTAAGTGGTCATGTGATTATTTGTAGGTTGGATTTGACATGTTGGGTTCATCAGTAGTGAAATCATAAACCAGCTATGTGCTAGTCCTAAGAAAGAGAACAATTCTGGACCAGTTCAGAGGAAGAAACCAGTTCTGGACTAATGCAATGTTCGTTGGATCTTGGCATGCTATGTGTCCTCACTGTGCTCAGCCTCAGTGCATACCCAATCAGATGAAGATATTGTACCTTGACGTTTCCTTTCACCATTCATGCATTTAGTCGTCGGTGACGAAGCTAGCGAAAAGTGAAAATGGTGCATCACTTAATCATTCATAAGTTTGGCTTCTCGTCTCCTTGTGACAAGTTTTCATGGGCCTCTTCCCCTCCACTCTAGTCGCACCTCCTTGGCCAAGCATTGGAGAAATCTCTCCCCCTCCGTTTCCTCGGCGCAACGAATTGATTTTAGTGGTGTCTTCGTCTACACTCTCTGAAACATGACAACATTACCACTTTATCAGTATGCCAATACAGCAAGCAAGTTGTTTGTAGCGTGGCCTGCGCATCACCATGCACATTTCTCAACCTCTGGGTCTCTGTTCATGATAATGGCTATTGAGACCCATAGATAGGTATGCTTCGTTGAGCATGAATCATCAAGAGCTAGCGCCATTCGGCATCTTTCCATGTCACAGCACAATCTTTTGCAATCTGTTGGAAAGGGATTTATGTGGCTGTGTTTGATCATCGGTGGGATTCTGTGATAAATTAGCGTAGGGAGATCACTGATGGGTGCATCATCTGCTTAATTTAAGCACCACCAGGTTGGTGTCTTAGCCTCTCCGGAGAGCTAAGATCACATAAGAACTATAACAACAATACATATATTACACTGCAAAAGATCCAACATCAGCTGACTATAATCCCAACTGAATGCAGCTCACAGTTGCATCACGTACTCTCTTGTGAAGTTGGTTTTCGTGGTGGTATTGGACAGCTGACCATGCATGACACGTTAAGCACCCAATACCGATTTTAAAAAAATATATATTTTTTTTAAAAAAAATAAATCTATACGTCAAATTCAAAAAATTAGAAAATTAACATGCGGCCAGCACTTGAAGTGCCGACTTGAGCTGACGTGGCATCCAATCGGCACTTCAAGTGCCGACCGCCTGTTAGTTTGTAATTTTTTGAAATCGGCATACAAATTTGATTTTTTTTTAAAAAAGATATTTTTTAAAAAAATTCCCCAAGATCAGCTTCTTTGCTGCATTTTTTTTTGAAGAAAAACTCTAGAAATTCAGGACATGGGAATTGATCCAACGTGGCAGTAGTACGTGCCATAATTCTTCTAGCAACACATTGCAATTAACATGATCTAACCGATGGGTTAATAGAATCGTAATTACCCAGCTTGATATATAGCCTGCGCAGCTTTTGTGTTGATGTTAAAAGCATTGACAAAGCTGGCAGTTAATGCTGGACACCAAGGTTGCATATGTAATGTGCTTTGTGAGTAGGTCAGATACGAAGAATCTAAACCCTGAGTAGGATTCCATCATGGATATCTCTATACAAACAGTGAGATTATGTGAGCCACAAGTTCAGATTCTCCAAATTATGTTCAAATTTGCCTCTTCAAAAGCTAGTCCCAATTTAGGATGTCGGTGCTACTAACCCACCGCGATTTGCACTCTGCACTCTCGTCTAACGAATTCAAAAGGGCCACAACAGAAAGCAGTTCAAATTGAATAAGACGTACTTGTTGGGGGCCGGGGGGGGGTGGGGGGTGGGGGGCACTTGTTATGATATTTTTTGATGAAACACTTGTTATGATATTGTATTGATATTAAGAAATAACTTACGAGACTAAGGCCATTTGGATGGACTAAAACTAATTGTTAGGTAGAATTAATTATTAGTTAGCTAATAATTAATTCACATCTGTTTGGATACTTTAGAAGTAAAGGACCCTTGTTTGCTCTCATTAGTTCACTTTTGTGGACTAATGGCTAACCATTAGTTGACCTATGAAATATTATTAGTTAGTATTTAGTTAAGTTGTTTGGATGAAATAAGACTAAAAATTAGCTACTAACAAGATCCAAACAGAAATTAAGTGTCATAAAGCATGGCGTGATTCAATTAAGATGCACGCTTGACAACTAACTAATCCCCTTTGACCAAAATGCAACGAAGACTGGCTGTACTTCAGTACTAGATAGTATATCAAAGCTCCATCTTTTCAAGGTTTTAAATAAGCGGAGAAATTCCGAAAATATGTCAACCACTAGTACAATTTTTTAAAGCTTTTCAAGGTTTTAAATAAGCGGAGAAATTCCGAAAAATGTCAACCCAGACTAGGACTTTGCTTCAACCGGGTCTGTTCTTCCGCTCGTCGTTTGACTTTGGATTGCATTAGGCGGCCATGTCACCAACACCAAGCTAGGACTTTGAGTAAATTTCAAACTAACCCTAAATCCCGCACAAAAACTGTTATATTACATCACGCGTCCTTGAGTAAAATTTTCACTCACGGTTAAACCCAGACACACACACACATGAAGAGTAAAAAACTTACGGCATGCATATCATACTAGAGCACCATATAGTAGTTTAAAATTTCAAATTAATAATACGTATTATATCTACTTTCTTATAAGGCTTGTTTGTTTCAACTTCTAGCCGCTACAGCTACTTCTAGAATCTAAAACAGAAATAAACGGTCTAGATTCTGGACTCAGATTGTGAGAATCAGTAGCTACAGAATCTAGAAATGAACTAGAATCTAGAAGTTAGAAAACACCCGCTACTCAGACTAGCTAACTACTGAGAATCTCTACCTGCTAGAAGCTGAAACAAACAGACCCTAAATCATTGTAGAACTTCTACTCACCTTTATCTTTTTTTGTCTTTATCAAATTAAAGACCTATTCGTTTCAGCTTCTAGAAGTTAGAGATTCTCAATAGTTAGCTAGTTTGAGTAGCTGATGTTTTCTAGCTTTTGGATTCTAGTTCATTTCTAGATTTTGCGGCTACTGATTCTCACAATCTAAGTCTAGAATCTGAACCGTTTATTCTCGTTTCATATTCTAGAAGTAGTTGTATCTATTAGAAGCTGAAACAAATAGGCTCTAAATAAACAATACATAACTCATAAATAAAAAATTTATCATTTACAAATAAAAGTAAACAATAAAACCATTTGCGTTTATTTTGTATTCCTTATATACAAGTTTAAAATGACATATATAAATAATCATAAGGTAGGTAGGGGTCACACCACCCAGCCCAATTTGAACCCACCACCGTTTCCGCGTGCCATTGCTTGTGCGCGCAAACTTAATCCACGTGTTCCCCAACGGAATCAAAAAACCCTAAGCATCACCTAAAGCATGGGCCTAACGATTTTTTTTCTCCCCAAGAAAAGAATAGCTTTCTGTCGCTTCCAGGTTCCGATCACCTACTCGTATATATCATCTCCTATAAAGTTTTTAATACACTTGACGAAAGATTCAGCGAGTATTATGTCTCGACGAAAGTTTGCGTGATTATCGAGCATCCTAAGAAATACACTCGGTGAATCTTTCGGCGCTCGGCAAAGAGGACATCTTCAGTGGTATTGGTATCTCTAAAATTTAAAAATATACTACTACTTAGGATCTGTTTGTTTCAGTTTCTGACAGCTGCAGATTCTGGACTCAGATTGTGAGAATCAATAGCTGCAGAATCTGAAAATGAACTAGAATCTAGAAGCTAGAAAACACCAACTATTCACTGAGAATCTCTACCCGCTAGAAACTGAAACAAACATGCCCTTAATATCTAGATCGTAAAAATTAGCTGCTTGGTATTAGCACTATGCAGATAATCACCTCCTCCTTAGAATTCTAACCTCCCAAATAACGTGGCTAGATTTACGCAGTAGTGGGCGCGCTGCCGATTCATAATATGTCGTCATTGCCTAAATCACGGCCAGGTTCGATGAACCGGCGAGCTTAGCTTATTAGTGTGCACCGATTGTGTGTATTACCCTGCCTTTTTTAGCTTGACGCTACCAGCTGATCAATAACCCAGCCGATTGATTAGCTATGCCACTATAATTCAGTCTGATTGCCCAGGTTTTTGGGGCACGAACTGATCGATCCGCGTATAAATAATATTGCGTTTACATGTCACGGATTCTGCGGGAATCCAGACTTAAATTGGCGCGAATGGTTAAGTAGTGCTCCGTTAGCTGGAAACCACCACTCAATGCATGGTTTAATCCGATTAATTAGACAGGTGACAATGGGTATTTGTAAGTAGGTGTAGCTAGCTAATTAGCTGAGAACATAAATGTATATATCTATGTATGTGATTAATTTTTTAATCTGTTTGAAGAGTTTCAGATTCTGATAATTAGCTCATGAGTATGTTTAGAATCTAGTCGGTAAGAATTTGAAAAATGATGTTTTATTCTAGATTCTAATTTATTCCGATATTTTTCAGTTATGAGTGATTTGAGTCCCGCAATCTATAGAATATAAACGGTTTAAGAGTGTGTTTGGTTGAGCCGTAGATTCTAGAAAAACGGTTGTGTGTGAGTTGTGACATGTGA
This sequence comes from Zizania palustris, assembly GCA_019279435.1. Lineage (NCBI taxonomy): Eukaryota > Viridiplantae > Streptophyta > Magnoliopsida > Poales > Poaceae > Zizania > Zizania palustris. The sequence goes on along the minus strand of JAAALK010001321.1, from coordinate 27,246 downwards.
AAAAGATGAGAAATTGTTTGATTGGTGTGGATTTCTTTTTTTAGCTCCTAATGTTTAGTTACATTATTAATATGTATTTTTGTATGTAAATTATTGTAATAATTACACTAAAATGATAAATTTTACTAAAATTTTACCTTTTCAAATTTTACATAGACCAATATGTTGTAATGATGTTATGGATAATTTTCGTTCAAAGTTGAACTGATAAGCTGTAAAATTTGAGATTCCCCGGTTTTTAATTTGTACTACCAAAAACACTTAGTTTTTTTAAAAAAGTTGGTTAGCCACTAGACTTTTGATTCAGCTTTTAGCTTAAGCTGATTGAAAAAGTAAGGTAAACACACAGTCTAAAAGGAATTTTAAATTTCAAATGTACCTCCATCTAAGCAGCTAAAAGCTCCGGAGACAAGCTTTATTAAAGTCATGCTTGATTCCTTTAGAGACTAAACTAAACTTTAGTCTTCATTTATTTACTTGACTAAATTTTAGTCACTAGCTGTTTGGTTCTAGTGACTAAAAGTTATTAAATGAGTTGAATAAAAATCAAACTGCCCCTAATAAATGACAGTAAATATTTTTTGTTCCATCCGGAGAGGTATTTATGAGGGGTATTATCAGTCATTAGTTATTTTTAGTCCTTTTAACAACCTCACGATGACTAAATGGCTAAATTTTAGGACTAAAGTTTAATCTAATTTAATTACCATATTTAGTATTTTATGGATTAAAAGATATTAAATTTAGAGAGACGGAACCCAGTGGTGGGACCTAAAGAAGCTTGTACATGACTACGCCTACACGCGTGTCTCTAAATATCTTAAGGAAAAAATAAGAACAAAAATTCAAGGCCGGGCAACTGGCAGCGGGATCCCGAATCGCGGGGCGTCACATGCCCGCCACATGACGACATGCCGGGGCGCACTGCATGTGCATGCATGCATGTAGAACTGAACCCACTGCAGTTCTCGATGTAGATTCCAGACAATATCCTGAATCCGGATCCCTCCTCGGTCGCATTGATTTTTATTTTTAATAATTAATAGCTAGAGTATCTTTCATTAATTATGTTAAATGGAGCAATTAATCGCATGACTATTAATAGAAGAAATTAAATTAAAAATAAAGTATATGTATGCCAAGATTTAAATTCTTAAAATACATTTTTTTCGTGGGATGAATTACTGTATTCGTTTTTTTCTTGTCTAGACAACAATACATCAACATCGACAAAACCTTTTAGTCCCAAGCAAGTTGAGGTAGGCTAGAGTTGAAACCCAACAAGAAGTCACCAAAGAGAGAGAGGGAGAAAGGGGAGGGGAAAAGCTTTTAAGAGCACTAAAAGGGAAAAGACCTAATCACGGTTCGGGCACGTAGATAGCTTCTTTCCAAGCACTTCTATCCAAACACAACTCCTTTGGGATATTCCATTCCTTCAAGTCCCTTTTGATTGCCTCCTCCCATGTCAAGTTTGGTCGCCCTCTACCTCTCTTCACATTATTGACCCATCTTATGATACCTCTGTGCACCGGTGTCTCTGGGGGTCTCCGGTGGACATGCCCAAACCATCTCAACCGGTGTTGCATAAGCTTTTCTTCAATTGGCGCTACTCCTAGCCGATCGCGTATGTCATCGTTTCTCACTCGGTCCAATCTTGTGTGCCCACATATCCAACGCAACATACGCATCTCTGTGACACATAGTTGTTGGATATGTCGCCTCTTAGTAGGCCAACACTCAGCCCCATATAACATAGCAGGCCTAATCGTCGTCTTGTAGAACTTGTCTTTCAACTTCTGTGGCACTCTCTTGTCACATAGGACTCCCGATGCTTGACGCCATTTCATCCACCCCGCTTTGATCCTATGGTTAACATCTTCATCAATATCACCATCTCTCTGAAGCATCGATCCCAAATAACGGAAGGTGTCCTTCTTTGGTACTACTTAGCCTCCCAAGCTTACATCTCCATCCTCACTAATTGTAGTATCAAAGTCACATCTCATATACTTGTCTAGACAACAATCTTATTACAAAATGGTCCGATAGTAGGCTCAATTTGAGAGAGTTTTTGACTTGCTATATACTTTTAATATTTGAAAGCTGCTCAAATATTATTTCAGGTAGCTTAAATTTTTAAAATCTATAGAAACAGTTAGTCTCTTCACCTAGTCAATGTCAGCTTCTCTAGATTCTACAGAATTTTATTTACCCACTGCATCACTGCATAAAACTAACTCACCCATTAATTAGCTACTCCAACTAACCAGCTAGATATTCAGACTATGATTTTGAGAATCTATGGCTTTCTCAGACAGGGCTATATTATTTATAAGCATTATTGGGAGCATACAATCAGAAAAATAATATTATTGTATACTTAAAACTATAATGGTATAGTATGGAAGATGGGTATGTACGTGCTTGTGATGTAATTGGAGTATTGAACGGCACAGCGTGGTCACACCGATTTTTGCTATATAGATGAGAGATATCGTCCGCGTAATATAGAGATATATCCTAAATCATTGTCACTATCGTATCTTAATTTTACTTATCACGCAATTGCTATCACACACGTTTTTATTTGCTATGGCACGTAGCCACGTAGTTGCGTAGTATTTGGTAGTCGATCATCCGTCCTTAAATAACTGTCACTATCTATTTTAATTTTACAGAATATTATTAGAAAAATCATTTGTAGCATTCGAATTTTATTCTAAATATTATAACTTGTACAACTTCCTCCTCTAAATAATATTTCTATTTTACTAGTTACATATAATATTAATTGTTTAGAGTACTAGGCTGACCGTTATATATCTGTTTATAAAATTAATAAAATAGCGGACTATGAAATGTAATTTATAGTAGCATGCCAGAATGTCAAATCTGCCATTTTCACCAACAGGACGAATCTATTCGACCTGATGCCAAATTCTCATCAACTAGACGAGAGCGAAAGCAGTATATCCGCTCAAGTGGGAAGGTGGGATGAATAGATCACCAGTTCACCACACTCCCTGCTCCCTCACATCAAGCGACGACGACGTGGACGACATCCGAAAAACTTTGAGCGAGAACGCACGCACGCACGCAGGTTCAATGAACGTGGACGCTTTCCTTCTACCCCTCCTGGTGGCCTCCCCCGAAGGGCGAAACCATGTCTAGGTCCATCGAGAGACCTGCAGACCAGCTAGCGGCCGGATCAAACAAACGGACGGTGTATTACATGCCACCTTTGACGGGGCGTGTGAAGTTTATTTTCTCCGGTCTCCAAGATAAGAAAGCGATCCCCGTGATAGCAGTTGGCCGTTTGAACCGTTCGAAAACGTGCACGGACCATGTGTTTTATTGCCCCAAAGACGAAGATGAAAACGATCGAGAAGACGAGGACGATAGGTTTCATGGCAAAGTCAATTCGCCACATGATGAGTACTGCTGTCCGGGCTCCGGAGTAGAAAGAATGCTACATTGCTACTCCTACTATCTGCATGTTGCTGCATGCACTCGTCGGCATATTGCTGATCGATCTACCGACGTGCAAATCTCTCTCAAAGAGAGGGAGAGAGAGAGAGAGAAAATAGCATTGTGCAACATGCATTTCCTTCTTTAGTAACGTATGGCCGTATTCAGTCGCGGGATTTAATACCGTAGCGTTCCGAATCAAATTTATTTGAAGCAGTTAATCGTATATATATTTATATATATATATTTATATATTATTCTTGAATTCTCGGAAGGATGGAAATAGGTAGCAAAATCTAGGAGGAAACGAGCAGACAACACGGCGGAGACCCGGGGAGAAACGGTCACACCGTCACAGTCCAAACCGAGCTGCCCTGCTTAGCTGGCGTAAGAAACCGTAGGAGAAAATGGGATTAATTTTTTTATTTGTTTTCTCAAAGTAAAAGCAGGGGATTTTCTCCTTTAAATACTCCCCACGTCTCGCTCCCCTTCGCCTCTTCTCCTCACACCCAAGCGAATTCAGTATTCAGCCAAGGCCACCTCCTTCCTCTGCCTCTGTCTCCGCGCGCTCCCTAGTCCCTCCCATTCCCGGATCCCGATAGAGCGCCGCCGCCGCCGCCGCCGTCGGCCGGTGCAGCAGCAGCCATGGGAATGGGGCCCCTCGAGAACGCCGCGGCGGACGTGGACGCTGCGGCGTCGGCGGTGGAGGCCGTGCCCGCTAAGGCGGGCTCGTACGCGGTGCTGCAGTGCGGCGAGGACTCGGAGTACGTGCGCAAGGCGTACGGGGGGTACTTCGAGGTGTTCCGCGCGCTGCTGGCGGAGGACGGCGAGCGGTGGCGGGTGTACCGCGCCGTGCGCGGCGAGCTCCCTGTGGACGCCGAGGCGGCCGCGCTAGACGGGTTCGTCATCTCCGGCAGCTGCAGCGACGCCCACGGCGACGAACCCTGGATCCTCGCCCTCGTCGACTTCATCCGCCGCCAGCACGCCGCCGGCAAGCGCATCCTCGGCGTCTGCTTCGGCCACCAGGTGCGCCTTGTCCCACCTCCTCCTCTGCTTCGATCTCTCTCTCGGTTCGGTTGGTTCGGTGCGGGTTGAAATGGTCAAAACGATCGAGCTGGTCATTCCGAAGTTGACGCCTGGCGCGACCTCGTCTCGTCTTAGCGAGACTGAGAGGAGCGGCGTTGTTCTAGCGACTCCTTTTTTACGATTTTAGCTGGTAGCAAAAATAACCAAGACGGTAAAAATTCCAACTTTTACTTATTCATCTGGCCTCGCAAAAAAATTGTATAAAAAAACAGAATAATGCGGTTAAAGTGTTAAACTGGCAATGGCCACTTCACAGTCACAGTAGCAGGGTCGCGGTAAATTTCTACGGTAACATTTATTTTAGAAAAACATTTTTAAAATGATGAAAGAGTGCTTAACAGTTAACACTCGTACGAAGGATAAAAATATATTTCCTCTTTTCACGAAAGAATAAAAAATCTTCTTTATTATTATTAAAGGATAAAATATTTTGAGCGCGAACCCGTCCGTGGGCCCCACACCGAGCCGCCTTGCGTGGCCAGAAGTACTCGGTAGCCGCGTGCGTTCCTGTACACGTGAGCCCCACTTCGTGTAGCCTACGAAGCAAACGAAACACATTACCTGGCAGATTAGGAAAATATAATTAGATTAGGGCTAATCTACTTCCTCTCGGCTGACAGCCTGGCCGGTTCACGTGAGGTGACGTGGCAGCACCTAGCTTAGCTTAACTATCTCTCTCTCTTTTCATTTTTTCCCTGGATTCCCGTGCGGCGGCTGACTCTGTGGCCCCCCACCTGTGGACGCGAGCTGCTCCTCCGCGGCAATGACGCCGTCGTGGAGAGGGAGTCGAACATGGAAGCTGCTCGATTTGATGGGGCGGCACATCTCAGACGGTAGGCGTGATGCATCTAACCGAGCGGTCAGTGGTCGCTTTCGAAATCAGGACACACCCAAACAGTGTTGATTTCGTGTTAGTTAGGGTGGCTACATGGAAGCTAAATAAGCGAGATGGAGAAGGGCGTGAAATCAAACTGCCATGAGAATTTGCATCCATTAAAATATATGGCCCCTGTATTTGTATGCTGTTTCTTGTTCCATATTTACGGTTTCGGAGGTATGAATAGCCACGGTTACAGAGAGTTAAAACTTAAAACCCTGTCCCTAACTTGGTCGAAGAAAAGCCCAACTTGTTGTGTTCTTGGGGACATTAAACCTCAACTCGTACTACTTGGATCCAAATTCTTTAATTACTGATGACTAGTTTAATCGTAGAATGTGTCCTGTGCTTTGTCATAAGGTAAGATGCAAGCATCCACTCATTCCAGCGTTCCCTTGAAATGACATGTTTCCTAGAGCCGTACAAGCACCCCGTCGTAGAGGGAGGTGGGTCATGAGCATGTGCATGGCACGAACAGCTAGCTGCGCGAGAGCAACAGCAAACTAATTATATAAATCCGAGTGTTATTCCGTCTGGAAACAGTTGTTTGGCCGCAGCTAGCTGCTGGTTTTGCTTAGTTTGTGCTGCGTTAGATATGATTGTTGCAACTAAGGGGGTTAGGATCGTCTAGGGTTAGGTCTAGTAGGGTAGAACTTAGGTGTGTACCTTTAAGTGTGCTCCAGGATGAGGAGGACGCCATGGCCGGGGTGCTGTGGCGTCGAATTCCTTTGAACGGCGGTGAAGGGGGCTTCCCGACGCTCCAGCACGAATGTAGATCGGTGTAGGGTTTGGGGAGACTTTTCACACGAACATCATCTCATCTGTGCACTGTCTCCCACTCTTATATTGTGCTGTGCGCCAGGGGCCCTTCAACCAATCGGTTGGGGGCACCCCCGATCAGAGTGCCTAAAAACCAGGGGTTCTGTTTTGACTGAGTCCGAGTTCCAGGGAGGAGAGGGACTCGGTCCCCCTCTCCTCCCCGAGAGCTAATTTCCAACATTCTCCCCCTAGATCTCGACTTAGTTCTTAACTTAACTCAACATTACATCTATTCCATCATAGATTAATGCATAGAGCATGCTGCATCACAATAGTCAGTTACGTACTATATGACTCAACAACTACAATGCACATTTCCATTTTGAAACAGTTTCTCAACTCATTTTGGGCCCTTATAAATCCATAGATCATAGGTTTACCTTAAACCCATGTCGACTAAGTGTTCTCTGAACACATTTGGGAGGTAAACCTTTTGTGAGCGGATCCGCAAGCGTTCGCTTGGTACTTATATGCTCTACTTATCATTTGATCTTGGATTCTCTCCTCAACAATATAACACTTAACTTAGATGTGTTTGGCAGCAACACACTTCTTGTTGTTATAGGAGAAATATACTGTTGACTCATCGTTACAGTATAACTTAAGTGGTTTTAAAATGCTGTCGACCACTCTTAAAACCGGAATAAATTACTTAAAAACATAGTGTCTGTCCGATGACCTCACAACTTACTACAAACTTGGCACACATCGTGGTAGATGCCATCATAGTTTTGTTTGGAGCTTTTCCACGACACAGCTCCCTTTGCGAGTGTGAATACACATCTTAATGTGGACTATTTAGCATTCACTCATCTCGCAAGGTCTTAATTTAAATAACCCACAATCGCTAGGTTACTTAATCTTTCATACATTAGCATGAGGTCGTTGTGCCTTATATAAATCTTAAGGCTTTCTTAATTTAATCCAGTGATCTATTTCTGGATTTTCTGATATCTGCCAAGCATTCCGGCGGTATAAACTTAGTCAGGGCGAGTACATAATTGAGCATACATTGGCTTCCGACAGCAGAAGCATATGGAACCAATCTCATTCGATCGATCTCATATTGGTTCCTGGGATACCAAAATTTCCCAACTCATCACCCTTGACTATCGGATCAGGCGATAGCTCATACGCATGCACACTATATACTTTATCAGTATATCTTCTAGTATGTCGTATGCAAATAATCTTAATACCCCCTTAATCATATCTTAGAGAAACTCCAATCCTAACACATAGGAAAATTTCTCCAAGATACTTAATGTCAAAATGAGAGGACAAGATTTCTTAGTTTCTAATATTAGATGGACATTACCGCTTGCAAGCAGAATGTCATCCACATGCTAAACTGGGAAAATAAATTCCCCATTCTTAAATTTAGACAAACACTATTGTCCTCTTCATTATTCTTAAAACCCAAAATTTTCTAATAGTCTAATTAAATTTCAGATACCCTTACTTGAAACTTATTTAAGTCCATTGGACTTAGATAAAACAGTATCATAAAATTTTCTTTCCATTTTATGACAAAACACTTAGTTGTGTCATATAGACATTCTCACTTAAAAATGTCATCTTTATATCAATCTGATGCAGTTCTAAGTCATAATATGCCTTAATGATTCTTAAAGAATCCTTAAATAAGACATACAAAAAATGTCTCATTTAATCTGCTTCTTATCTGAGTTGGCACATTATTTCACTAAGTTGGAGAGTTGTTCCTTTACTTCTTCATTAGCATCATCTAGAAATGCAGATTCCTGAATAACAGGAGCCTCATGTACAATAGATGCTGCTGATTAAGGTCCAAACTCAAGTGTTGGACAAAAGGATACTACCATAGGTACATAGAAAATTGTTCTTGAATCATAGGAGTGGATTCACTAACCCACTTCTCTTCAAGATTAATTTCTCTAAGTACCGTGCTCCCCCTGATTAAAGCATCTTCTAAAAAATGCATATCTCGTTTCTACAAACTTAACATGTCTGTTAGGACATTACAAAACGAGATCACTTAGTCTTATCTTTGAAATCAATAAAATTGACAACTTAATGTCTTAGGACTTTAACTTATTAATATTTGGGTTAAAATATATCCTTATGGTGCTTTTAGGCACAGACTTATTAAGGATCCAATTAAAATTATGAATGGTGGTTTGAATGCCTCCATCCACAAATTAATCGGTAGAGTGGAATAACGTACCATACTACTTACTATGTCCACTGAAGTGCAAGTGCACCTTATAGCCACTCTATTTAGCTAAGATACACCCGATATAAAATACCGGGCTATTTTGCCATTTTCTATAGAACCTTGCAAAAGAGTTCGAGAAATCGGCCATACGGGGTATATTGACCGTAGCGCGGTCAGATCTTACTCTTTTAAACTTTAGATCATGCTGATATAAGAATCAGTCTTAAAAACATCTTAAATTTATCCAGAGCAACTGATGATCTGATCGCTATGATCTGATCGCTCTTAGATTGGATAAATGTTAATCAATTAATTTTAAATCACCGTTGGGCAGAATTAGAATCAATTGAGCTCAAATATAATAACATTATCACCAACGTTGGTCAGGAGATAAAAATTACTACAATCATTAAACTTAATTTCACGTCTTTCTTAATTTATTTGACGTATTTATCTTAATGCAATATATGCTTGAAACTTAGTCTAAAGAAACTAAAGCGGAAGAATTGACTAAACGTTCAATCCTCCCCCTCGAAATATGGCCCATTAGATAGTGTCATAATTTCGAAAATACGTCTTCAATTCTTTTGCTCTTATCATTATTCTAAGATGATAAAATCATCTTGAGAAAATAAATAAAGTTTGTCATGCTCAAAAGCAAGACTAAAGACTTTATTTCTAAGTGCGGAAATTCATCTATTACCATTCTTGTTCATCCATTTTGGGAACTCCATATATTCCTTCATGTGGTGTTCGTCCTTACATGTCTGTACATGCCCTTCAGGACATCTTGTTCCTTTATGTGAGCTTATAAGAGGAGTCCTTAGCATCATTAGAACAAGTCTTATAATGCTTCTTCCCCTTTATTGGTGTTGCACATTATGACCTAAATCATTGTGTGCTTTCTTAATTCTTATACATGGTTTGAAATCAGCATCTACAAACTCCAACACTCTCGCTGTGAGTTGTAGTTGATCACAAAATGATCAGAAAACTTAGTGTGACGTCATAATAAAAGATTTGGACGATAATATCCTCATCAAGCTCTTTATTCATGGGTTTCAGCTTTGAAAACCATGTCACAAAAACTTACTATGCATTTCTTAATAAGCGTGCTAGCATACGCCTTAGAAAAGTCACCTTCAGATACTCTTTGCAGTATCATGACGTGGGATAGAACCCCTAATTTTCTCCATAAAGGAGCTCTTAATCATAATACATTTTGTGTTTCCACTGATTTCCTTTAGTACTATATGTCTTATTTTATTCTTATTTCGGCGAAGTCATGTAACCTTATGATAAAAGACTCTTGGCTTTCATCTTCTCAGATCACGGGCTTCGCACACTTAGTTAGACAATCAAGCATTAAAGCAAGATTTATGTCCTATGGCACAATCGCTAACTTAATATCTCATCTCCGGGAACCGTAGTTCTCACCATTGAGAGACTCAATGCCGGAGATATGACTTAGCAAATTTCTAATAAGGAACATTATCAAAATATATTATAACAGATATAATATGATACATGAAAATTTAACGTTGGTCAAAATTAACATGTGATATACTTAATACTTAAGGGACGAATTAATTCTACATCACCGTTGGGCAGAAATAGAATCAAATCAACTAAACCACAGTAATTTCATCACCAACGTTGGTCAGGAGATAAAATCACTATGTTAACAAAATACAACATTTATAATGCCAAATTAAATTATCTCGTTGGTTCAAATTTAATTGACAGAATAAATGCTACTTAATTGATAGGATGAACATGGTACTAAACTTATAAACAGTGCATTCACAGCGGAAGTCTTAAAACTAATTAATACACTGCTTAATCAGTAATAAAAATTCTGAATTTAAACTTAAACAAAATTCCTAATAGATATTCTTCAATTAAATATAGTCCTTAGACTAAATTTAATAAATATCACAAAAATACTAAAATGCTTTGAAATTCAGAACACAAAATTACTAAGTAATTTTAAATAGTGTATGCACACCGGAATACTTAATCATAATTAATACATTACTTATTTTAAACAGTATATGCACAGCGGAATACTTAATCTTAATTAGTACACTGATTAAAATAGTAATGAATTTCTGAAATTTAAACTTAAACATAAATTCTAAAATAATATTCCTTAATTAAATATAGTCGTCAGACCAAATTTAATAAAGAAAATATCATAAAAGTGCTTAGAATTGCTGAAAAAAAATACATAATAAAATTAACAAGTCTTAACAAATTATACAAAATTTCTACCCGTAGATAACTTATCTTTTCTTAATTTTTGGGCATTTTTCTGAATTTCCGGATAATACTTAATTGAAAAGCTAATTCAGAAAATCCTGGAAAATAAGAAAACAATTTTGGCCCGTACTTGTGCTAAAAATTTCAGCCCACTGAACCAAAACAGTCCGGCCCAACAGCTCAAAACAGCCCGGCCCACAGCTCCCCTTCGCCCGCGCGCGCACCCAGGCCGCAACCTGGGCCTGGGCCGCGAATTCACGCCCCCGCCTGGGCCGAAAACGGCCCGATCAACGCTGGCCGTCGGATCAAATCCGACGGCCGCGCGCGATCGGCGCCCGAATAAACTCCCCGCTGCGCCGAAACCCTAACCCTAGGAGCATTCCCCACCCCCCGCACCCCAGCGCGCGCAGCGGCGCAGAGCAGCGGCGGCCCGTGGCGCGCGGCGTTGGCCGGCAGCCGGCGGCCGTGCGAGCAGCGGCGCGAGGCGGGTGGCTGAGTGGCGGAGAGCGCCGTCGCGGGCCCGCTCGCCGGTGCGCGCGCTCACCCGAGGGTGAGCGGCACTCCGTCGAGGCGGTTCGCGGCGGCGAGCACTCGGCCGGCGACACGCACTCCGGCGAGCGGCGGCGCAGAGCGGTCTCCGGCGAGGACGACGGTGAGAAAACCGACGCCCCTTCTTCTTAGTTTAGGGTTAGGGTTAGGGTGAAAACCCTAACCCTAACCTTCGGATCTGAGCCCCTCCTTTTTTTTTTGTTTGTTCTTATGCTTACCCGAAGGGTTTCTTAGGGTTTCAGGGTGTACTTCCAAGGGAAACAGAGGGCAACAGGGGGTCTTAGGTGCCGGATTCTCAGAGGGACATATGGGGGGTCTTAGTGCGGGAGCTTTTAGGGTTTTTGCAGGGGGCTAAGGGTTCGGATTTGGGGATTAATTTCCCCATCCGATGGGATTTACCTACTGATCATAGAGGGGAACGGAGTTCTTAGTGTCGTGATGGCGTCGGCTCAAGGGAGCCCGACGCCACCCTAACCCTAGCTAGCCTAAACCCTAGAATATCCTGAGAGCTCTGATACCATTGTTGCAACTAAGGGGGTTAGGATCGTCTAGGGTTAGGTCTAGTAGGGTAGAACTTAGGTGTGTACCTTTAAGTGTGCTCCAGGATGAGGAGGACGCCATGGCCGGGGTGCTGTGGCGTCGAATTCCTTTGAACGGCGGTGAAGGGGGCTTCCCGACGCTCCAGCACGAATGTAGATCGGTGTAGGGTTTGGGGAGACTTTTCACACGAACATCATCTCATCTGTGCACTGTCTCCCACTCTTATATTGTGCTGTGCGCCAGGGGCCCTTCAACCAATCGGTTGGGGGCACCCCCGATCAGAGTGCCTAAAAACCAGGGGTTCTGTTTTGACTGAGTCCGAGTTCCAGGGAGGAGAGGGACTCGGTCCCCCTCTCCTCCCCGAGAGCTAATTTCCAACAATGATCTCGCGGATAGTCTGAAAAGTGAAACGGAGCCACTGTTTCATTCAACATCGTGCCAGCGTGTATCTGTCGGTGTGCATGTCCTCCATCTCTGTTGCTGGAATCAAGTTGATTTTTGAGCAAGATGGATCATTGATGTGATGCTTCACCGGCCTGCATGCCACAGCCATCAACGGTCAAGACGCGTTTAGGGCTTAGAAATGCAGAGTTCACGGCTTAATTATGCCGCCACATTATAGAGCTGGTCGGTTAGCTGCTGATCTTGTTTGTCTTTGGAGATCGCTGCACATGCGTGTGGCGGCAACATGATTTTTACTGCGAAGTTTGCAGAGATGTTTGTTAAGTTACACCCTTTTACCGGTTCTTGCTAGTTGGAAAAATAAAATGAATCTTGGGGTTTCAAGTGCCTAACGGTGTCATGGTCTCTCTCTCGCTGCAGATCCTGTGCCGTGCGATGGGCGGCAAGACCGGCCGGTCGAAGAAGGGGTGGGACATCGGCGTCAGCTGCATCCACCCGACATCCGCCGCGGCGAGGCTGTTCGCCCCGCTCAAGCTCCCCGTCCACATGCCCATCGTCGAGTTCCACCAGGACGAGGTACGCGCGCTTTAGTGTTTTTCCCCTTCAAATTCCACGTCGTCAGAGGCCGGCTCTGGAAGCTTTTAGTTAGCTGAACTACTGAGCTGACACCATGGACGGCGGCGATGGCGATGCAGGTGTGGGAGCTGCCTCCTCAGGCCGAGGTGCTGGCACGGTCGGACAAGACCGGCGTGGAGATGTTCCGCTTCGGCGACCGCGTCATGGGCGTCCAGGGCCACCCGGAGTACAGCAAGGACATCCTCATGAGCATCGCCGATCGCCTCCTCCGGAACAACCTCATCCTGGTAAGCCCCCACACTGTCCCTGTCCCACTCAGATCTTGCAACAACACATCGCTAGTCAGTCCCTTCCGAAATCTTAATATAATCTAGACGTACTACTACCGTAGCTGGTCTGAAAAAAACGAGAACTTTTCTGTGACGAACAGGATTGCCAGGTGGACAACGCGAAGGCGAGCTTCGACGTGCGGCAACCTGACAAAGATCTGTGGAAGAAGGTGTGCCGGGGTTTTCTGAAGGGGAGGCTCCAGTCACAGCAGCAGCAGCAGCAGCAACAGCACAAGGCGCAGCTGGTGCTGTAAGTATATGACACAGTCACACCCGTTGGAGGTCGAGGAAGGAGGAGGAAGAGGGCATTGGGAAGCCTACATTATTAACCCTTATTTTCTGCTTCAGAGTTGTACAGAAAACTACTTATTCGAAGCGCTAATAAGAGAGTAATTGGGTGAGGCCTAACTAGCAAATCTTCTGTCCTACCAATTCTCTCTCAAAGCTGCTTGCAAATTAACCATGGCGAAGTCGACAAGGTTTGATCGGAACGGGTTGTTGAAATATTCGATGATTTCTCTCCCAGAAAATAATGTTCCCTCTAATATAAAGATAAATTATCAAATCTCGTGGACACGAGAAGGCGAGACGGCCGGCCGGGCGGCGGGCCTACGGAATCCAGGCGATGCTGCCTCGAATCGATTCGCCCGTGCCACGCCGATCGCCTCGCAGCCACGCATGCGCCATCTCGTCGACGACGTGGCCATGTGTGGTGGTGCCGTGGTGGGCATAGGCGGCGGTACGGACGCGAAGACCACCGGCGCGCCGTCGCCGAGCTGGACCATGCATGCGAGCCCAGCGATTTGCAGCAAGCTAAACGACGGGTTCATGTGACCATGTCTAACGGACAATGAAATTCACATCAAAACTTTTACGTGTAAAAAATATATTTAAAATGATGCAGCTGACATGATAAAACTGTGTTGTCTCGGACTAGAGCACAACATTAATGATACTGTCGGCCAGACGTTGTAGTTTTTTTTGCTTGCAAGCTAAGAGTTCATAAGCAAATGAAATAAGTATTCCAAAAGTGTCTTGATGTAATAATATGTCGTCTGTAATTTCATATGAAAATCTTAAAATTCGTGAGTTAGTAGTATACATGCTGGTTGGTGTACACGTCCATGTGTTTTCGAAGAGAAAATTGAACCAGACCCTAATCCACATTTTGGACGGGAACTACAGCTGAGAATAGCACGAGAATATTAATATTAAAAATATAAATGGATACTCCATCTCCATCTCACAACTTTATTTTTGAGATAGACAACTATATATACCTTAATTGGAGGGAAATCTCACTATTTTACCATTGTGGATCACTTCACGATCCGTGCTCCTACATCTACAAACGGCTGAAGCGAAGAAACCATTCGGACACCACCATCAAAAGATGTTAAAACTTAAAACTAATCGAAACACAAGTGTTTTTCAGTCTCATGCCCAAATATGACATCTTAATACCATCGTCAAAACAGCTATAGATCCTGTTTAATCCTATTTGTTTCAGCTTTTAACAAAACAGTAATACATTTCAGCTTCCCACAGCCACTACTAAAATCCCAACTACTGTTTCAGCTTCTGACAAAACAACTATAGATCCTGTTTCCTGTTAGATCCTGTTTGTTAGCTTATGACAGCTACTACTAAAATCTGACACAGAAAAAATCAGTTTAGATTCTAAACTCATATTGTAAGGCTATTCACAATAGAAATTTCATGAGGTATTTCATGGTATTAATTATCAGCATGCCATATCAGATTTATTACTGACAATACATTTAATTAATGAGAAAAGAGAATAAAATAATATCATCACCACAACATGGTGCTAACCTGTTTTCAAGACGGATGAAACGAAATGAAACACGCATTGAGAGCCAAATCATTTCATTAGAAAGAGAAGATATTTCATAAGAATTAATTACATTTAATTACACTAGTTAACCTAAAAATAGTGAAAGAGAAGGTATTTAAAGAGAAAGTATTTAATTCAGTTGTAAAGCTGATGTAACATTCTAGAAAACAATGTTATGAAATCCACCACTATAAATAATCTAAGAATCAATAGTTGCAGAATCAAAAAATAAACTAGAATCCATAAATTAGAGAACACCATGCTAAAATCTGTTTCTGAAAAGAACAGGGCGATGGCCTATAGGCTATAGTTTATAAGGAGAAGACGGCACTTCAGTTGAATACGACGAGCAAGTAACAGGCTAGGAAGTAAACTACAGAAAATAGTCATCAAAACAACGACGCTGCAAACAATTGACACTGCTGAAATGCAAAGCACGGAAACATCCGTATTCAGTTCAAGCAGAGTTTAATTCCAATATTTATAAAATTAAAATGTACCATTCTCAGGAAAACATAACATGCCACACCTAAGCGCAGCAATGATAATGGTAGTACAGGCATAAGTTGTGGCACAAAGTTCATATTTGCTGAGTTATTATTTGTGCGATCATAAGAGTAAAGCAAGGCACAATGAATAAATTCCAAGAGACCAGCCGCTTAAGCTGATGCACCACCAGATCCACGTCGGCACTCGTTCAGCATATCCAGATAGAACTGGCACCTGCTGATATCACTTCCATAGTTGTTGACACACTGCAGAACAAAATCAATAATCAGGACTTTTCTAATACCATCGACATGTAGGTACTGTTTAGCACAGCTCAGCAGCGAGATTCATGCCAGGTGTGGAGTTTGCCGAATAAAATAAAGTGGTTTCTACTTTTACTTTCTGCTCAAAATAAAAAATGACTCAACATGAATATGAGGTTGAGGGAAGCATGGATCATAAGCCAAATGAGAATTGGTAGCAAACCAAAAATACTCAATCATGTTGGTATGGAAGAATAATATTCGGTTGGAATTGGTAGCAACCAAAAATACACAAAATTTCAAACTTCAGGGGAGCTAGGTTCCAGCTCGTCCCTGAAGGCAAATGAAACTCACTTATGGTGCAGACACATGTACAGACTGCAGGAACTATGGGGTATGTACATTTCAAATCTATAATGAGAAAATCAATCTTCACCAGAGATGTGATATAAGAGGAAAATTGAAATAAACAAGCAAGGCATCATAGGATAGCAACTCCAATGGGCTCTCTATTTTTGCCTCCTTATCCAGGATAATAAGGAGCCCCTCTATTCAAATAACTGAAATCAGCTCCCTATTTCTCTGTGTTTTCCTGTGGGCTTCCTAAATCTGGATCTATAAGGTGAAGAACCAGAGAAAGAAATAAGGAGACATATAGGATAGGGAGACCAATAGAGAGCCCACTGGCCATGTATGTGTTGGCCCACTCTAAGAATTGATCCAGCCTTCAACCCATACTGGATCTATAAGGTGAAGAACCAGAGAAAGAAATAAGGAGACATATAGGATAGGGAGACCAATAGAGAGCCCACTGGCCATGTATGTGTTGGCCCACTCTAAGAATTGATCCAGCCTTCAACCCATACTGGGAAGGAGCTTTATCTGCCTTAAGAGATGAGAAACTCCCCCACTATTTAAGTTGGATCAACTCTCTCCCCACAAACAGTATGGGACTATTCTATCAATACTTTGTTGGCCCACTCCGGAAGAAATTGATTCAGCTTCTAGCACATATTGTAAGGGAGTCTTGTCTACAGCCATTGAGGTGAGGCCGTGAGGGACTCCCCTGCTATTGAAGTTGAATCAACTCTCCCCCCACAACCCATGTGGGACTATTCCAACGGTATGTCTCAATTTTTGCTAAATTTTAGGATATGGATGCAAATAGAATATATGGAGTTGCTTAGAAAGAGAATATATGGAAGCACTGAAGCAACAAATGATAATTAGGACAAATGGCAGTAAAACATACATCCTGGAAGGCTTTGGAATGGATGCTGCATGAGTCAGATCCAGCAGCATTGCCCATTGGGGCAGCAGAGGCAGCAGCCTCAGACACAACTGTTTCATGCTGAATGGTACGGGGACCCATTACAGCATCAACAGCCCTATGTGCAACAGCACTTCCAGTACCAAAAGCCATGCCTGCATAGATGTTCAGAGTATATATTGGTATCAACTACATTGTTTGCCGTTCATTCAAATTAAACAACAAGAAAAGAAAAACACCTTGAGCAATAGTGGACCCAATTCCTCCCAAGATAGAGCCACCACCACTCTGGGCTGGAGCTGGAGGAGCCTGCCTTGCTGCAATGCAAACAATTGCAAATGTCAGTCATACAACCACACATATCTCTACTATATAAAATATTCTAGTAGTGGTGGTGGAATTAGGTTTAGACTGCTGGTATGATGAAACATGAAACAAGACACTGATGAACCAGAAATTTGCAATACATCAGTTGTCTTTCAAGAATAAATCAATGAAACAACAAAACGGGATCATTATACCTGGCTGAGGAGGATTCCTCACTGGAGCAGCACGTGGTGTAGGGCGAGGTGCGGACCTTCCTGCAAACATAAATGCCACAGTGATGATCTCAATTTGAAGAGTGGAACAGGTAATATGGGTAATGGGTCATGAAAATCCATAAATGAAACAAATCATCTGCAAAAAACGAAATCAATACAAGAGTAGAACAAATATATGTCAGAGGACATCATATAGAACAAAACCTTTATAATATAACCCTGGACAATCAATTTCTCATACTCAAATCATAGTGAATAAACCAGTTAATATCATCTTAATATTTGTCCATAAAACAAAAATGGAGCAGAAGTACATATCAGAATCTATCTAAGGGATGAACAGAAAATCAGGTCCATTCCCTAAAAAAGACTATGTTTGCTATGTGCCCCAGTCTGAACCAAAAGCAAATATAATAAAACAGCATCTGGTTATTCATGAGGCACATCATTTAAGAAACTGATAACTAAAATAGGCAGTCTGTAAACAAATATTAGTCATCCAGATCTTTAATCTCAAACTTATATACACCAATCATAATATTTGTAGATCTAAGGAGAAACACTGCAATGTGTAAGGCTGATCAATCAACAACCCCATAAAAGAAAGGGCATTCTACTTAGAACAGCCCAAGGAGTCAATAGCATTTCTATATGCCCCATAACTAAGCCAAGATAGCATGTACAACTACAATGGCTACTCAAAAAAGGCAAACACTATTATGTTCCCAAAAACAAGTTGAAGAAACAAATTCAAGACAAGCAGCAGAAGTTATCATGTGGAACTAAATATTTTGCAGGAACTAGTATAAGAAAACACAGTGGTTGAATGTATATCTAAAGCTGCTTGGTGCCACTTCAGCAGAAGGAAGATAAGGTACCATCAAGTAACTTCAAAAAATTCTCTTTATGCCTTCTAACTAAACCAAGATAGTATACAAAACTATAATAGCTACTCATAAAGGCAAGTATGAAGTCGTACAAAACAAACCATGACGATTAAACTTCAATGCCCAAAGGTAAAATGCAATGGTAGTAATGTGAACAGAAAACTTGAGCAAATAATAGTATCAAACATAAAAAATTGATGTAATGTCTACAACTGATTGGGGAGCACCGCTCATTATGATTGACTAGGTGCTCCCTCAAAAGGCCCAAGTGGGCATAACATGCCCATCTGTATGCGCCTCCTAACTAAGCCAAGACAGTATGCAGAGTTGAAGTGGCTACTCAAAGCGGCAAACATAGAAGCAGTCAATGATTATTGGTTAATTACAGCACATTTGCATCACAAACATACAAATCTAAGGATTACTCGATAAAATTCATAATAAAGCAAGATAAAATGGAAAGCTATACGTAATCCATCTATGAAAGGGTCAATTGATATCCCCTTCCCCTCACGAATGGATTCAGATTTGTTATATGCCCCTGTCTGAACCGCCTGCGCATGTGACAAATAGTCCGCAACCAGTTATTCAAGAAGCAATCCGTTCGCCTCTGATAGAAAATGGCGTATTTGATAATTCCCCAAACACGGCAAGCCTATGTTACATGGTCACGACGGATCTGAACATTCTAGCAGTTAAATCTACCAGCTGAACGACGTCGGATCCAAGAGAAGCCAAGCGCGGCTCGATCGGGAGGAGCGAAACCGTGCGTCGTTACGGCCAGGGGAGGGCGGGAAGGATGGAGTACCTGAGCTGCGGCGAGCCATGGCGGCGGAGGAAACCCTAGAGGCGGCGCGAGGGTAGGAGAGAATGGAACACCAAGAGGTCGGGAGTCGGGCGGTTGAAAATGGGACACGCTAGGGCTAACCTTTATAGCCGCCGAACGGCTCGAACGAGTGTTTTTCTTTTCACACCAACATGACCAGTGGGGCCAACCACTTGTGGTTACTATATGACAGGTGGGACCATCACGAACAGAATATCGGAAGTCAGAACACTCTAGAACTGAATGTGCAGTGGTATCTGCAGTTATTTATCTGATTTTATTGATTAATTTCAAATCGGTGAAATGATCAAAAACTTAAGACAACTATAGTTACTGTAATTACGTAGGATCTATTTGGACAGCTCTAGCTCTAAGAGCAACTACAATAGTTATATTTTAAGTAGTATTAGGCTATTCACAGTGGTCAGTTTCATAACACTATTTTCTAAAAGACTACATCAGTTTTGCAACTAAATGAAATACCCTGAAGAGTTTCATCTCACTATTTCATAGGTTAATCAGTGTAATTAAATAATTTATGACTAAATTAAATATCTTCTCTCCGATGAAATGATTTGGCTCACAGTGGTGTTTCATTTCGTTTCATCCGTCTTGTAAACGAGTTAATAAGTTAGCATTATGTCATGGAGATGACATTGCTTCCTTATCTTTCCTCATTAATTTAATGTTATGTCAGCAAAAAATCTAATGTGTCATGGTAATTAATACCATGAAACTCCCACTGTGAATAGACTTAAGATGAGACCTACAAAAAATTGACATTTGTTATTGTCATATGCACAATATAAGAAACTAAAAATGTTATATTAAAGTGGACTAGTTTATGATAGGACCCACAAAAAATAATCACTTTATTGCTTATGGTCATACCATAAGTTTAGAGTGCAACTTAAGTTTTTTTTTCTTATGGTGTGACTTCACAATGTATAAAACTAGCAACGATATTATTTTTAATTTTTAAGTTCACGTTTTGATAACATTGTGGATGCCTTAAGATTTTTTAAGTATGTACAACCTAGTTCTAAGAAATACTAGACTTAGAGCTATGAATTGATTAAAAATATTTAATTGGATAATTTAGTTTTTATTTTCTAATAAAATTTAAACTATTTTATTATATTATACAAACCACAGATTCAGTTTTGAGCTGGTATGTGATAAAAAACAATCTATATGCATGTGATCACAGTAGATTATGACGAGTTCTGTTTTTTCTCGAAATCTTCTTAGCTGACAACTTTTTAAAATATCAACTTTCTTGTTAATTATTGTATTTTCAATTCAAAGTTTTGGGATAGTTTTTCATAAACGAACGTTCGACTCAGCTCTTTCTTTGGACAGTTTCTCGTTTTATGACCTAACGATTCATAATCCAAGATGAAAATTCATTCACGAGGCTAGAGTTAGGAATCAGAGGAGAATAGTGTTGAAGCTGAATTTTGAAAAAGTTTATGATATAGTTCAGTGGAGATTCTTAAAAGAAATGTTTTCTAGGAAAGGATTTTCTCAAACTTAGATTAATTGGGTGGACAAAATAGTTTCTAGTGGTAGAGTAGCAATTAACATTAATGAAGAGACGAGTGGTTATTTTAGAACTTACGAAGGGGTAAGGCAGGGCCCTCTCTTCTTTTTAAATTGGTTAGGGATGTTTTGGTTGAGATGTTTCTTAGAGCTAAAGAAAAATAGTATCTGATTGGTTTGGCCCCTCGTCTAATCTAAGGGGTGTTACTCATTTACAATATGTTAATGATATCATCTTGATGATGAAGATCTCTTAAGGAAATTTTATTACTATAAAATTTCTCATGTATTGCTTTAAAAAGTTGTATCTGAAGATTAACTATAAAAAATGATGTATTTGCTATTAGGGTTTCTGAGTCTAAAGCTGAAAGGGTTGTTAATGTTTTTAATTGAAACCTCAGGGAGTTTCCAATTTCATACTTGGGTTTGCCTATCAGTCACACCAAGCCCTCTAAAACAGATTTTGATAGAATTGTCAAGAAGGTAGAAAAAATCGTCGACTTGGAAATGTGGGCATCTTTCGTATGGTGGCAGGATGGTTTTGATAAATTCAGTAGCATTCCTCTTTATGCTATGGGGGTTTTCTATCTTCCTGAAGTTGTTCACTGTCCGTTGGATAAAATTAGGAGTTGTTTTTTTGGATGGTTTTGGTTAGAGGAAAAATATCACATGGTTAATCGGGGCACTTTATGCATTCCCAAAAAATTTTGGGGGTTTATAGTTTCTTGATACCAGTATCATGAACAAAGCCCTTTGTGTAAATGGATCTTTTACATTATTGGTAACAAGGAGGGTTTGTGTTTTGATCTTCTGAGAAAAATATGTTCTGAAAGGAAGTCTTTTCTATCATTTCAAAGTTAAGGGTTCCTATTTCTTGTCTAGTATTATAAAGCTCAAAGAGATAATCCAGAAACACCATGTGTTCAAAGTTGGGAATGGTGGCAACACTATGTTTTAGGATGATACCTGATTGGGGGAAAACTCTCCGAAAACAATGTTTCCCCAACTTTATGAAGTTTGCTGTAATCCAAAAATTTTGGTGGAAGATGTCTGGATGGATGATTGGGGTGTTCAATTCAAAATAATATTGAATTATTCTGAGCACGATTTGCGGGTCAAGCTGATATCTTTATGTGATGATGTTTTTATTGATACGAATCCTGATCAGGTGTGTTGGGTGCTTGATAGACTTGAGTGTGCCATCCCTCTGAAAACAAAAAATTTCCTTTGACTCACTCTAAGGGCCTGTTCGGTTGACATGGATTTAATCCCTAAGGGTATTCTATCCCAAGAGGGATTGAGTGGATCCCTCTCATGTCACTCAATCCCTCTCTTGGATTAATTCCCATTGGGGATTAAATCCCTCCCTTTAATTATATGTTCTTTTGTCTAGGATTAAATCCCTTTGAGATTTACAATATCTAACCATCATGTTGAAACAAATTAGCTCAACATTTGCAATAGTTTATAATCAAAGCATGATCTTATGCAAATTTGAAAATTTAATTCTAATCAACAAAGTGATTAATAAAATGTTAAACAACAAAGATATAACTAATCACACAATAAAACCACAATTTGATCAAATTATGTTCATAAACTGTTTCAAACATTTGCAACAGTCCACATCCAAAAACAACTTGTATAACCACATCCAAAGATAAAGATAGCTTGACACATAACACGCCATTTGAACTCGACTCATGAAAATGAAAGGAACACCGAATATTATAAAAAGATTGACTCGATAGCATGCATCGGATCTCCGTCCACCCTTTCCATGTTAGCAACACAACATCCTCTGCAACCTTTAAGCTGCATAATCACAAAAGCAATATCAATGTACTAAAAACGCATCGTAGGTGCAATTAAATAGATATTGACAAGCACAAGACTACAGCTCATAGACAGTACAAGTACTGTGCTACGCACGTCAAGTTTTAATGTGACAAATTTTTATCTGCTATGGTGGCAGCAACCAATAAAACTACTATTTACTAAGATTAAGAGATTGGTACATGAGTACAGAACCTAAAATATTACTATTTACTAAGCACCATTGCTATTTCTAAAATGCAGAGTGATTCTTTAGATCATTTAATCACATTGTGTTTACAACGGTGTACTAGTTACCGAGAAGTTCTGGTTATTAAATCAGAAATCATCGCACAAAAAATGTAAGTGATTATTGCTACCATCGTCATTGGATGAGCCATCAGCCCATCAATATTGAAAATAATGTTCAATGACTACTGTTACCTCTATCATGTAATAAATTATTACCACTCAGACATGAAAAATAGGTAAGTATCAAACAAAACTATCATCTAAAAGTGAATAAATGGGCAAGTATTAAAAGTATGCATGCTAACTAGTGGTCCTACTTCCTAGAACAAAAAAAGCATGGATTTGTTATACAACTTTCAGAAAGTTTAACTAATCCAACAATTATTTGACACAGGTAATAAACTTCATGAATCAACACCGAGAAAAACATTACACTCAGTAATCAAGAAATTTGTAGCAGTAACTACCAATAGTTCATAATTTTTGAATGTTTCAAGCAAATCCTATACTTCTTGAGAGCCTTCTGATAGAGAAATGGATAATCTATGAAGCAAAACCGAGAAAAGCAAAACAAGTTTCACAATCCCAGTGCTGCAGCAATCACTATCCCGGTGAAGAAATGCCACAAGTTTCAGTGTTAAGTTCTTCTGGTCTAGCTTTGAACGGCCAACTAAACTGAACAAAAAATCAGAGTTCATGGTACTTACCCAAGAAACAAGAGTCTCGTCGTTGTAGGGCTCCGTCAACAGGACAGGCTTCCAAGCACGCACGGGAATAGTTGGTGCTTAGTTCCTGCCCGGTGATTAGCTCCAGCCCCCACGCCCCCACACCCTAGGCGCGCGTGGGAGGAGATAACTGGAGCAGCTCCGCCATGCCCCCACGCCCCAAGCACGCGCGGGAATAGCCGGAACAGCTCTGCCACGCCCTTACAACGCAGGCGCGCGCCCCCGCCGTCGCGCACCGCACTACCTCCGCCACGCCCACGCCCACGTCAACAACGCCTCCTCCACCCCGCGCGTAGCGAACAGAGCGAATAGCGCCGCCGCCGGGAAGCCGGGATGGATTCCGCTCCCCAACCCTATGGGGTGGAATCCCAGGTTGGGATGGGGGAAAATGAGGTAATTGGGCCGGGTTACAATCCTCTACGGACTTAACCGAACACAACATATTTGATGGGCTAGGAATTTTATCAGGCCGGGGTAATCCCTGGGGATTGCGGCCCAAACCCCACCATCCCCGGCCCAACCGAACAGGCCCTAAGAGGGAGAATCCAGGCGGGGATCAACCAAAGATGAAAAAATGGCCAGGGGATTCCTCCTGCAAGTTTTGTGGTAGACTAGAAATTGTTGTTCATTTAATCTTTCAATGTGATTGTGATTTGGCTAAATTTATGTGGTACTTTGTTAGAGATGTGCTTCGCTGGCATCGGATTTCGGTTACTCACCAAAATATATGATGAATTTTTGATGATGATCTTAGTAACAAGAATAAGAGTGTGGTCCTGGGGATGTATGCTGCGGGGATGTGGGCCATATGGTTGACATTGACACGAAATAACTTTGTGTTCAATAATCTTTTGTCTACTAATGTTCTAGGCCTGCCTTTTAAAATGTCTTGTTTTGTATCATAGTGGATAACCTTGGCTCCAATGCGTCAGGAGAAAGCGGTTACAAAGGTCAGCGCCTTGCTCCTTGCAAAGTTCGGGGCACTGTCTTTAAAAGTAAGGCCAACAAACGGATGATGAAGTCGAACTAGCTATTCTGTTCTTCTTGCCCAGGATGAAGCTGAATGGCATGCTTTTGGGATTTGGTGGTTCGCTCACTTCGGGTTCTGTACTTTTTGGATCCTTGGTTGGTTGTCTATTCTTAAATTTGGGTTCTGGTCTGTAGTGTTATTTGTGGCTGAAACTGTTGTTTCCGTAAGCTTGCTTTGGTAATGCTCGTAGTCTCTTTGTGTGGGGTGTGATTGTATGCTGGTATCTCGACAAAAATCTTTAACCTAATCTAGCTTTTAAATAAAACTGGACATGACTCTGTTGTGCCTATTTTCAAAAAAAAAAACCCACAGACTCCACATAAAAAACTGGAATAATGTTGGAATCTATACTAATATATAATTAGTGAGTTCGTTTACTCATCTGGACAATCTGAACCATTGATTGCTTACTCATACTCATTGAAATGATCTCGACCGTTGATCACCTTCCAAACTAAATAACCCGAAAATATCCCGCACACCCGGAAATAACATACCAAACTATCCCGAAATTTTGTCCCGTACCTCGTCGTGTCGCCGGATGCCCAGCCGACCGTCCCGCTGCGTGGCCAGACGCCCAGAGCCGATCGTCCCACCACGACGTCGAATGCCGAGTCGACCGTCCCGCCACGTGGCCGGACGCACCTTAATCACCTTCCCACGTCTACCGTCGCAACTTCGCATGCATTCCCGAAGCCCCCAACTAATCACCCGAATTTTTCGGCAATCAAACTGCAATCACCTGCAATGCCATCCCCGTTTGATCTGCGCAGCGGTTCCACCCAACACGCAATCACCTTCAATGCCATCCCGCAATCTCTGCACCGCTCCTCCCCAGCCGCCCTACCTGCCCCCTCACCCTCATAATCCCGCACCACCGGTCTCCTCTCGCCTCCATCGTACGAGCCCGAGCCCACCGGTCGTCGACCATCTGCCGCCGCCTCCACCTCCCCCTCGAGCATGCCTACCAACCGCCCTCGCCTCCCGCAAGCACGCCTGCGCCCGCCGGCTGTCCCGCCCCCCTGCTTGACGCGTGATGAAGCCCTTCACAACACTCTTCGTAGCTCATGCAGGTGTCGTCCAAGTGGAACGATGCCAAGAAATGGCTCGCTGGGAGGCACATCGTGCACTCCAAATCGATCTTCTTGAAGAAGCCCGTTGCCAAACTGGTCATAGCGGTGATGCTCGTGTCACGCCTGATATCCTCGTGGCATCATTGGGTGTGAAGAAAATCGTGAAGAATCAGCGGCCGCGGCCGTGTTGGACAAGTACAACTACGACATGTGCCCTTGGTACAACTCCTCCATCATTAACCTGGTAATTAACTAACACCTTGGCGACTAATCACCTACCTTAATTAGGTATGTCTTGCACATGGATCGATCTACTACTAAACCTCCTCTCTTTTTTGCAGGATCTGTATAGTCTAATCCTCAATCCTTTACAATGTAGTGAAAGGTAAATTAATTAGTTTATTGATCACCGATCGATTAGGGATTTTTTCTTATTTGGAAATGCTGCATTTGATCTTCATGTACTTGATCATGATGTATCTGTGTCTCTCCTTGGTTCTGCAATCCTCTCCTTGATTCTGCAATCCAAGGTTGTTGTAGCAATATAGTCTGGATGGCAAACTTCTTATGAGTTGTTATGTATCTATTTTGGTATTTATGCAGAACACACTCTTTGGGGGGAAATCGATAGCGACATCATATGTGAATAATCATCTGATAAATAGAAGCTATATGCATTAGTTTTATTGTTGCAGATTTCAATAAAGGAGATCATGGATATGTTTAGTTTAGCTGGATTTGTTTGGGATGTGTCCATTCCACAAAAGTCTTATGACGAGTATGTTTTGCATTGAATCCTTTAGTGGACAGTGGTTCTACCAAATTGCAAGATATGATAGCTCTGTTACATTCAAGATTTACAGGAC
This sequence comes from Zizania palustris, assembly GCA_019279435.1. Lineage (NCBI taxonomy): Eukaryota > Viridiplantae > Streptophyta > Magnoliopsida > Poales > Poaceae > Zizania > Zizania palustris. Next base: position 703 of record JAAALK010001321.1, on the reverse strand, counting down.
ATAAAAAGGATTTGCTTTCGTATCTTTCACACATATAGAGGATGTATTAAATGTCCATTGGTATCTATCATATCCAGGAAGAAAAAAATCCGCTATATGTCCTAATATTGTTTTTTTCTCTCTCATACATGCTATAAAAAGTGTTACTAGGAAATTAAGTAGCTGCAAAGAGAATTGTAGCTATTGATTGGGCTGTTTCGAAAAAAGTATACACTATTGCTGCAAAATCCAATGCTAAGGATGATGTTCTATATAAACTCTGGATGAGTTATTTTCATTCTTGCCTTTGTTTATTATGTGGCCTACAAGATTTTTATTTACCTTAATGATTAATAATATGCTAAAGAGTTTATTTTATAAAACATGCACCTTTGGTATTTGACAAAAGCACGGTGCCATCTCTTCAATATTGTTCATTAGACAATAGACAAACAGTGGTGCATTGTTTATAATAAACAACTTGACCTCTTGTTTTATAACTAAATATTTTCTTTAGGACACTATCATCTTCTAATCTTGTCATTGCATTGTGTGTTTTGAACTACTATTTTGGAAGTTGTGATCTCATGATTTTGATGTACTTACAGAGTTAGCAAATGTATCCCTGTAAGGGCAGTGACGAGGAGTACTCTGAATATAATCTTGTTGGAGAATATGCTAGCTATGAACTTGACCAGGAGAATTCCAATCACCCTGCTGACGA
>JAAALK010001323.1:0-106216 GCA_019279435.1 Zizania palustris | reverse complement strand
TACAGGGCACGACGACAGTGGCAGGGCATCTTCAGCTCCAGTTGAGCGCTTTCAAGCTCAGGGGCCAAAGTGTCTCTCTCATCGACCCTCTCTATGTACTGGACTTCAGAGTCGTCAGGTCAACAACGCACCTCGCAGTTAGGGCACTAAGCTCTCACCCAATAAAGGGAAAGAAGATAAACTCTCAATTTTTCAATTGGCTATGGAAAGCTCACTCTCAAGCTCATCTATCCTCTTCTTAGCCCCCTAAGCAGTTATCCCGATATTTTAACTCCTGACGGTTCTCTTCAAGTAATTCAACGACTTCTTGTTCATAGGAAGATACCTTATCGTCATCGTCATCGTCATCGGAGTTGTCGGGGGAGCCCATATCTTCCTTATCCCCAAGAGCCATTGACTAGACGCTCTTGTGGGATCTTCCGCTGCGGTGCGAGTGGCTCTTTGGCTTGTCCCCAAAGGCCATGAAACAGAGGCCCGCCGAACCATCCTTGTCCTTCCCCTTCTTGATCACGATCCCTCATCACTGAGCTTGATGAAGAGGAAGAAGATGATGATCTCTTGGAGTAGCATCTCTCCATCTCGGTGAAGAAGGCCTTTTCTGGCTTCTTGTTCTCGCGCCGGTAGTCCTTTAGGGCCTTTCGAAAGAACCTCATCTTTGGCTTGTCCTTTGTGAAGGTGGAGCTATCATGCTTGTTGGAGTCATAGGAGCCACAACCGGTGCTCTTCTTGTGTGTGTTCTACTTGGGGTAGTCGGCGATGAAATGACCTGGATCACCACACTCAAAGCAACAATGTTTTGTGTCATGTCGTTTGAACATTCTTTTATCATAGACACGATGAACACAGCTATTGAAAATACAAGGTCATTGTTCGCGGTAAAGATTACGTAACAGGTTTCTAGAAGTTAGAAACTGACAAACGAAGTGTTTGCAAGTAAATTGTTTTGAGCCTCCGAAAGGATAATAACTCAAAACAATTCGAAGGTGTGTATTGAATAACTTGGTATCCGATCCCCCTTTCAGGGTAAAAGGGGGATATTTATAGGTCCAAACATTAAGGAAAAGACCCTTTTACCCCTCTATTACAACCGACTAGTGGAAACTATTCGGTACCATTAATAGGGCTAAAATGGTAAAAGACTAATCTAATAAGAAAGAAGACAAGTCTTCCATCCTACACAAAGCGCTCTCGAAGTTAGACATTAAAAGCCTTTGATTAAATCTTCTGCCTGCCTTGTCGCAGCAATGCTCTGAGGATGAAGTATTTTCCCCAACAGTAGCCCCCGAATACGCTTCTCCGCTAAACCTGTAATGTTAGAAAGCAGTATACGCAAGAAAATAATCATGCGCAGAGGTTAACAGTTTTAATCAACCTTCGCAATATGTGGAGATTCGAAACTTCGAATCAACTTATAAGAAAATTATGTTCGAACTATTTTAGAATTAACTTAAAAAGTCCGAAGCTTTTTTAGGCTTAGAAGAAATAGCCGTTGGCTTTTTCCTCAACAGAAATTAAGTGATGCGTTAAGTTCGCACAGGGACAACGGTCAAGAATGTGAAACGGCAGAACACCAAACGGTAAAAAATCGTGGCCTAGGCTATAAATAGGGGCCCAGATCCTTCCCAATACCTTCTCACCGCTTTCGTGCAAACAAACCAACAGACAAGCCCTAGCCTCCATTTTTCCCCTCGAGCAATCCACATGATTTCATGGCGAAGACAAGCTTCAAGGTCCCGGGGGCGGCTTCAGCCCTAGCCCGACAGCAGGCAGCGGCAGCAGCAGCAGCTCGCGCGGCAGTGGCAGCACCAACGGCGGCGCCAGGAAGAAATCCCCCACATGGTGATCCCCATGATCTCCTTCCAGCATCCGAAGTATGCGGATCAATCTTTCCAACTGGGACCTTCGACTGCAAAAGGGAGTCTCGCAGCAGCGATAGAAGGGAAGATTAGTTCGGGGATTGTGATCCGCAAACCTGGAAAAGAAGCTATTCCTTCGCCTAGGCCTGAGAAGTGTTGTCTTCGAAGCTTTTTTCGAAGCGGGATTATGGCTCCTAGCTGTCGACTTCCTAGCGAGGTACTGGATTTATTCCATGTTACTCTCCCCCAACTTTCTCCGAACGATAGCACGTCTCCATCTTCGAATGGGCCTTGCGAGCTGAAGGATGCGAAGGCAGAGCAGAAATCTTCGCAGCCCTACACCGAGCTTCTTGTCAACCCAAGACCTTCATGTGCCCGGAGGTGAAAAGATGGTGGTGGCCTTCGGGAGTATTAACTTCCAGCTTCGAGATGAATATGCTCTTCGATTTCCAGCCAAGGCCATCAATGCAGATGGTATACGGATTGGATCCTTCGATGGTTTTATGCGAGGTTGGGGCAGGGAGCCGCCTAGCTGGACCTCTACAAGACATAAACTTCCGGAGGGAAGCCCTTGTCCACCCGGATAGGCCAGCTCGAAGCTCGCCTTAGCCTACTTCAACGCATTAGCCACCGCCTGAGTATGCGGGATCTGGAGGTTTATTGGACTTCAGATTGCCTCTGATGGCCAACTGGCCCATCACCTTCGAGGAAGATCCGGAGGACGGCCTCCGAAAGATCTCTTCAAGCTCGAGCTCTATAGGTAACTTCGAAAACAACATGTTTCATATATATTTATTTGAAGAAATAACTAATATTAACTTATCTCTCAGCTTCTCTAGCTCCGATGACTTCGGAGCAAATCGTGCGAGCTTCGGAGAAGATCTTGGGAATTCCGACTCCGGCCGAGAAAGAATGGAGGATAAAGTTAGCGGGTACTTGGGAACGGTTCAACCGAGTATGGGGGTTACTCGAAGTTGTTCCCCCTCCTCTTTTGGATTGGGTGCCTTCGGAGCAAGGGCCTAAGAAAAGGAAAGCTGAAGTTGGACCTTCAGCCCCTACCAAACTCCATCAAAGAAGGTAGCTCGAAAGCCAAGAACTACAGCGCCTTCGAGTCGATAGCTTCGGTCTCCGATTCCTCGGAGGATGAAGGTAATTCTTGTCGACCTAATTGACAAGGATGAAACCCCAACAGATGCAAGCACCGGCAATGCTGCTAACGTGTCGGAGATTCCAGACAACCCTGTGCAGGTTGGGACTTCGACTGTTCAAGAAAACTTGCCACGTGAAGGAGCCCCCATGACCGAAGCGGAGCCGAAGTGGCTCCAGAGGCAACTCCGATTCCGGACGAAGTAACGACTGCAGCCCGAAGAGCTGACAGTCGAAGCTTCAGTCTTGAATTTTGATTCCGACGAAGACTTTGGGGTAGCTTTTGACCCTCCAAGCAGCCCCATGCTCACCCATCGACAAGACTTCGGAGGTAAACTTCGCATAATCCTTTTGTTCTTTTTCCCTGCAACATTATACAATGTATAATACCTTTGCCTCAACAGGGTCCGCTCTGTGGAAGAAGTTCGTCCCGAAACACGGTCCCTGGGACTTCAGCAACTCCGGAGCCAATTCCAGAAGTCACCCAAATGGGACCTGGAAAAGGTAAAGGAAAAATGGACCCCTTCCCTGCTCCGAGTTCTGGATTAACTCCGTCTGAATCAACAGACGGGGGTCAATCTAGGAGGGGGGCCAATCTGCCGAAGTTTCTGAGGATGCAGCCCAGCGCTCCGACCCCTCGCCAAACGAAGATGAAGAGGGCCTTGTCAATGCTCCCACTCCTAGCTCCTTTCTTGGAGCGAAGGACCAGACTTCGGGCTTTGCTCGAGCCTCTGGACCGAGCTAACCGCGAAGTCGGGAGACGGACTTGGTAGCCATCATGAGTGAAGCTGAGGGTTCGGAGCTTAACTCCGCCATAGAGCGTGCAGCATACCAGGTATGAAATATCTGCAAAACAAAATTAATCTCGCCTACAAGTAATTTCTCACCTTGCTTTTCTCTTTGCAGCAATAGTCTTGGCCCGAGCTGCGGCTGTTTAAACAAATGCGGAAGCCTTCGCCTTCGAGAGAAAATACTGCTCTTCAGCGAAATCTCAACATCTCCGAAGGTCGGGTTTCCCACTTAGACAACATGGTTCAGTGGAGCGGAGGGCCAGCAAGGCTTGGAAGCTGAATAAAACACTCGAAGCAGAACAAATTGTGCTTCGGGCGGAAATAGAAAAGATGCGGGCTGAACATGCTATGTATGGGGCTGAACTTGTCAAGCTCCAAGAGGAAAAGGCCAAGCTAACGGAGGAGGCTAGCAACCTGCTTAGCCAAAAAAGCTCTCTAGCTTACGGAGGCAGCTAGGCTCTCCGCTATGGTGGATGAGTTAACTGCCTCGAAGGACGCTTTACTCAAAGATAAGATAAAATCGGAGAAGGTAGCTGCAGAAGTCATGAACCAACTCCTAGGTGTTGTAGAGTACTTTGGTACTACTGGGAAACTTCCTTCAGATGACAACATTCCCTACTGCGATGGCTGAAAAGGATCCAAGGAGCGGCGAAGATGATGAAGACAGCAGGCATTCGATATGGAAGATCTCCGGCGAAAATGGCGTCGAAGATCTAGGATTATCGATAACGCCAAGTTCAGGGGCGGCTCCAATTTCCTTCGACGAAAATCAGCTTCTCAATCCTTCTGTAAATGTAGCTGCGGCTTGGCAAGCCTTTCAAGATTCATGGAGAGCCGAAGGTCGCACTTGCGATCAAAGCTTGGATTGATGAAGGGCAACACTAGAAGCAAGCTCGTTCGCAAGCTTCGAGTAGCCAACCTCCGCCGAACCCGTAGGTCTAGACTTGTTTTAGGATCCTGACTATGTAAAGAATCATGTTTTTATACATTATGAATGAAAATTTACTTATCGGGTTTTTAGGCTTCTCACCTCGTATGGATGATGTCGAAGCGTTAAATGTTACCGAAGAACTTCGCCTACAATGGGCTACCTTTGATCTTTTAAAACTTCACAAGCGACCTCGATTCTTAATTCCTCGAGATAACTCCAGTGCAATTGCGCCCGAAATATGTAAAGACATACTATCTTATATTAAGGAGGAAGAAAAAGAGGTTAACTTAGAAACTTCATCTTCTAAGACACTGCGTGGTCTGAGGATAAAGATATTGCTGAAGAACCTAAAGAACTTCGAAGCTGGGAAAGGAGCCCTGAACGACTTCGAACTTGGGCTGAACTTCAACAAGAACAGAAAGATTTTAGAGCTTCGAAGGGAGGTAGGAGAGTTAAACACAAAGTTATTAGAACTCCCGTCTCTGGAACTAGTCGTTCCAACCTTAGTAGTAGCTCTAGAGATCGAAGGGGTCTTCGATTCCTTCTCGGCATAGACACCGATTTTTCGTGATGTAATTGTAATTTGTCCAAATGATAAATATCGATTTTTAAAATTGTCTCCTTATTTTCCAGCCCCTCTTTGGGCGTAAGCAACTTCGCGTCATACTCGAAGATGGTTAAGCGCAAAGAAAAACTTAGGACTACGATTTTGGGGGCTCGGAGCCCCTCGGCCATTTAAAGATTGATTAAAATCTTATAAAATGTCTTCGACTACTTGGAGTCTGAAAACTGGTAACTTAGTACCCTTTGTTTTGAAAGAAGTCACCTCGGGCAACTTCCCAGACACTTTAGTGTCTTAACTATTGGTCACTTTGGACTCTTTTCACAGATATTCGAAGCTCATGAGCTCAAACTCTATTTTGTTTTGGCCACCATCGGCTCTTTTTGCGAATGCTATCAAACGGGTGGTTTGGAATTCGCAGTGGTCTCCTTGGACTCTTTTTACGGATGCTTTCAAGCCGAAGCTTGGAATCCGCATTATTTGGTATCCTTCGACTCTTTTTACGGATGCTTTCAAGCCGGTGGCATGGAATCCGTTTTTCAATGACTTTCCCACTTCGTCGGAATCTTCGAGCCAGTGGTCCGAAGTCCGGAAAAATGATTCAAATTAATGACACTTCCCTCCCAGCCAACTTCGTCCTTCCACTGCGTCCACTAGAAGTAGGAAGTGTTTGAGAGGTAGGCATTATCTGAACCATGAACTTTATTAATTCAGAAGGTGTTACAAATGATTACAAGGAGCCTCTATGCGAAATATCGCTTTATGTGCTCCGCATGCCATGTATGCGTTAGCTCTTCACCTTCTAAAGTAGCTAACTTAAAAGAACCAGGACGCCCTGAACGGACAATTATGTATGGACCTTCCCACTTATTTCCTAATTTTTCTGGTGCTATAATACTTCGCAAACAAGATGACCCGGCTTAACCTCATTAATCTTGACTTTCGAGTCAAACCAAGTCTTCGTCTGCTGCTGATACTTTGTAAAATTGGCGACAGCTCGAAGTCTTGTCTCTTCTGTTAAATCCAGCGAAGTTTGTCTTTCTACTTCTTTTTCCGGTTCGGTGGTGCGAAGTGATCCTCCTTTAAGCTCTGTTGGTGTCATAGCTTCATCTCCAAATAATAGTCTGAAGGGAGTGAAACCCGTGGACCTCGTTTGAGTGGTCCGAATGGACCATAAAATCTTCAGAAGCTCTTCGGTCCACAATCCTTTGCCAATCCTACTATCCTTCGATTTAGCCCTGACAAAATATTACCATTGGCTCTTTCCACAGCTCCGTTAGACTGAGGATGTCGCACTGCAGCAAAGCATAGTTGGATGCCTAGATCTTCACACAATTTCTTAAAGGGTTCTGCATCAAATTGTGTTTCATTGTCAAGTGTGAGTTGTCTAAGCACTCCGAACCGGAAATGATATTTTTCTAGAAAAATATCTGTACGTTGTTCGAAGTGATAGCTGTTAGGGGCTCTGCTTCGACCCACTTAGAAAAATACTCAATTGCTAACCAGTGCAAATTTCAAATTTCCTTTTGCTATTGGGAAGGGACCAATCAAATCCATACCCCATCTGGCCATGGGCCATACTGGAGCAATAACTTGAAGAGCTGTTGGTGGGCGATGACTTCTTCGTCCCATCCACATGACATCCTTGGCAGGTGCGGACTAAGCTCTCCGCATCCGCTACTATTGTAGGCCAATACAGCCCCTGGCGAAGTGTTTTCCTGCCAAATCTCGAGGGGCCAGATGGCTACCACAAAGTCCTTCATTGATTTCTCGAAGAATTTCTTGACCTTCGCTTGAGATATACATCGGAGCAGAGGGGAAACATACTCCGGCCTTGTATAAAATACCGTTGATTATGTGATAATTCTGAATTCTAAGTTTTAACCTTGAAAGTTGTGGCTCTTCAGACAAACTTGTTTCTCCTTGCATCAATTCCATAATTGAACTTCTCCAATCTGTACTTGGAATGCAAAGGATTTCCGCGAAAGGAATTTGTGGCACCGAAGGTGTACTGAGTTCTTCATAAAGCCTCTTCTGGTATGTCCATAGCTCCGGCTGCAGCTTTTTCTAAGAATATCAGCTTGCACATTTTCTGTTCTGGGTATACTCCGAATGGAAATCCCTTTAAATGCTGCTTCAATCTTACGGATTTCTTCCAAGTATTTTGCAAGTTGTGGATGTTGAACTTGAAAGCTCTTGTCCACGTGTCCTGCTACAATCTGAAAATCTGTCTTGATAACAACTCTTGTAGCCCCTAGAGCACGTGCCTTTCGAAGTCCTAGTAGAATCCCTTCATACTTCGCTATATTATTGGTGGATTTGAAATTGAGTCTTGCGGAATACATTGCCTTTTGCCCTGAAGGCGAAATTATCACTGCTCCAACACCTGCTCCGGATGTTTGGAAAGCCCCATCAGAGTAAATAGTCCAAATCCTTTCACTTGGCTTCTCCGGAGCCCACGCTGCATGGGGAGTCCACTCTGCCACGAAGTCCGCCAACACTTGTGACTTAATTGTTGTTCTTGCCGGAAAGGATATGCCGAAGGGTACCAATTCAACGGCCCACTTTCCAATTCTTCCAGTGGAATCCTTACTTCGGAGCATATCTCCCAAAGGATATGAAGTTGGTACAATGACATTATGCGCCAAGAAATAATGCCTTAACTTCCTCGAAGCCATTATCAGAGCATAAGTGAATTTCTCAAGCTCGGAATACCTTGTTTTTGCTCCGGACAATGCTTCGGACACAAAGTAGACTGGATTCTGTACCAACTTCCCGTTGAAATCCACCTCTCTAACAAGGACTGCGCTGATAGCAGAGCTAGTAGCTGCAAGGTAGAGTAGTAGGGTTTCGTCCGCAATAGGCACCGTGAGTGTAGCAAGATTACTGAGATAATTTTTAATATCTTTGAAGCTTTTTTGACACTCCGTTGTCCATGCAAAATCTTCGGACCCTTTCAACGTTTTAAAAATAGGCAAACTTCTCTCTCCAGACCTTGCCAAAAATCTGCTAAGTGCTGCAAGACGACCAGTCAGCTTTTGCACTTGCTTTAAATTCTCCGGAGTAGCCATCCTTTGCAGTGCAGTTATCTGAGTAGGGCTAGCTTCGATTCCTCTGCTCGAAACTAAATACCATAACAATTTTCCAGCCTGAGCCTCGAAGATACACTTTTCAGGGTTAAGACGGATTCCGCATGCCTGAAGGCTATCAAATGTTTCTACTAAGTCTAGGTTATGTTGGTGCTTTAAAGCACTTTTTATTACAATATCATCCATGTAGGCCTCTACATTGCGACCTAGCTGATGACCTAGAGCCTTAGCAATTAACCTCGAGAAAGTAGCCCCGGCATTTCTTAAGCCAAAAAGCATTCTTACATAATAGAAGACTCCCGAAGGAGTTATAAAGCTTGTCTTGATTTCATCTTCGCGCTTTAGCCAGATTTGATGATAGCCGGAATACGCATCGAGGAAGCTTAATAACTCCGAACCAGCAGTAGAGTCAACCAATTGATCAATTCGGGGCATGGGGTAGGGGTCACGAGGGCATGCTTTATTCAACGATGTAAAATCGATACACATGCGCCACTTCCTGGAAGATTTCTTCCTAACAAGACTAGGTTGGCTAACCACTCCGTATGAGCCACTTCTCTGATAATCCCAGCCTACAGCAACTTTTCCACTTCGTCTTTGGCAAGGATAGCCCTCTCCGTAGATAGTTTTTGGAGTCCTTGCCTAACAGGACGAGTCTTCGGGTTCACAAGTAAACTATGTTCAATAATATCCCGACTGACTCCGGTGATGTCTTCCTCGGACCAAGCAAAGACATCTAGATTCTCCCCAACTACTTTCTCTAATGAAGTAGCAACTTCTGGAGGCAAGTCTTTGCTGAACTGAAAAAATATTCCTTGCCATCCTTAACAATGACCTTCGTTGCAATCTCTCCTTCGGGGCTTGGCCTTGGGAAGGACTTCTTCGAGGATTCACTCGGAGTAGAAAAAATCTTCGGGTTATCTTGCACGCTGTTCACCTGTCTCGGGTCAAGAGGAGGGCCATGACCATACTCTACTCTTCGTGCAGTGGCCTGATCTCTGAAAACCCGTGAGCACTCCTGCCTGTGTGGGCATCTTCATACACAGATAATTATGATGCACCACAGATCCGAATTGATTCAACATGCCCCTTCCGAAGATAACATTGTATGCATACGGGGCATCCACAACATCAAAATTACTTCCTCCGTCCTGGCTAGTAGCCCCTCTCCGAAAGTAACTTCTAGGCCAATTTGGCCGAGGGCATCAAGAGGGGGTCCTACGAAGCCTTGCAAAGGACGGGCTGCTAGGAGAAGATGCTTCCTGGAGATGCAGAGTTGATCAAAAGCTTGGACAAAGATAATATCTGCCGAACTCCCTCCGTCGATTAGCACTATACGAACCTCAGTCCCTAATATGTCGGTAGTGATGACAAGTGGGTCTGCATGTGGAAACTTTATGCCAGCTGCATCATCTGTGGAAAAAGATATCGACACATGGGACCATTCAGGCATAGCGGCTGCAAATGAAGAGGTTCCAATATGGCCCACTTCTCTAACATACTCTCTTCTTTGCCTCTTCGACATACTTCCGAGGGTGCCTCCTCGGGAGATGGGGAGGACTACTCTCTTTCCTCGATCTTGACCATCTTCCTGCTTCGGAGGTGGCATAACATTGACCACCGTAGGCCGTCTTGCATGGTTGAAGTTTTCTATCCATGCTACAGCTTGAACAGGCTCCGGACGCACTTCGGTCGGAATTCGGTCAGTAGTGCCTCGACCCGAAGTTCTTTCCAGATACTCGCCTCTTAAAGCAAGTATAGATTTGCATGCATCAGTCACATGACTCCGGTTTTCACCATTGACACAGTAGAAAAAAGCTTGGGATTTGCCAGCCGGCTTCCGTGGCGGCCTCCAGCCGCTGGTCTTGCCTCCTGAGGGCTGTGGAGTTCTTTGGGCAAACTTCTGCAGGGATGCAATGTTTAAGACTTCTGAACGAGGATGCTTTTGTCCTCGACATCTGTCATGTTGAGCCTCGAAGCTTTGCCCCTGCGGCTGTGTTGAAGTCTTCACTTCCAACTTAACTTCTTGCAGGATTGATGGGGTTGCAGCAGTTCTCCGAAGCCACCCCTCTTCTGACCTTGCATACTCTTCGAAGTAAGACATCAACTGAGCAACCGAAGATATCTGCTTCCGGTGAAGTTTATCAAGGAGACCTACGTTGGTAACTCCCTCTCGAGCTGCGTCAACTACTGAAGATGTAGTTAACCTCGAATCTGTGACTTCGTATGGGCGAAGCGCTTAAAGTATTGTCTTAAAGTCTCTATAGGGAGCTGCTTCACCTAGAAAAGACTTCCTGTTGACATTGGGGGTACGAATGTACCCTAAAAATTGCTTATAAACTTCTTCCTTAGCTGCTCTCAGTTCTGATTGAGCCTGGCTTTAAAGACCAGAACCACCGCAGCGCCACTCCTTCGAGAGCCAGAGGAAAGCATTTGGCCATGGTGTCTCGCACCCCTCCACTGGCCTCAATTGCTAATGCATAAGAACGGGAGAACTCCCCAGGGTCTTCATCTCCACCATACTTGCAAAGCTTCGATGTTTTGAACTTCGGATCAAAGCGTACTTTCTGTAGCTCTGGATGCAGCGGAGATTCAGTGTCGAAGGATGCTTTCTCCGGGGCTTCGGGATAGTGAACTTCGTCATCTTCGGGCACTTCAGGAATGACTGGGTGGCCTGAGGGCCAAGCCTATCTGCGGCTTCTTGCCGCCACCTTGCTATTTCAGCTTGGAGATTGGCCATTTGAACGGCCATATCTCCAAGACCATCTTCATCTCCTCCGGAAGGGCCTTCCGGGTCTTGAGACCTGTATGCATCAGCCCAAAGTGGAACTTGAGGTGAAAGAGGAACTCCGGGTGGTCGAAGTATGGATGGATTCGGAGAGGGAACTTCGTATGCTCAGGGAAGAGGAGCTCCTTCCAGAGTTTGAGGTGGAGGAAAAGTCGAGGGTCCTCCAGCTTCAACTGTATCTAAAGATCTTGCTCCGGAGGTCCGAGGGGAACTCCAAATAGGGCTACCACCTGAACTCCGCTTGGGAGGCATGGTTTGGAAACTTGGTAGAGAACGAAGTTTTTCGGACTAGGTTCCCACGGACGGCGCCAACTGTTAGCGTAAAAGATTACGCTAACAGGTTTCTAGAAGTTAGAAACTGACAAACGAAGTGTTTGCGAAGTAAACTTTTTTGAGCCTCTGAAAGGATAATAACTCAAAACAATTCGAAGGTGTGTATTGAATAACTTGGTATCCGATCCCCCTTTCAGGGTAAAACGGGGGGTATTTATAGGTCCAAACATTAAGGAAAAGACCCTTTTACCCCTCTATTACAACCGACATAGTGGAAACTATTCGGTACCCTTAATAGGGCTAAAATGGTAAAAGACTAATCTAATAAGAAAGAAGATAAGTCTTCCATCCTAACTGGCAAAAAGGCTCTCTAAAGGGTCCACGTTCGAAAATATACTTCGAACTAGCATTCGCCTTCATGCTTCGAATCCTATCCAAAGCGCTCTCGAAGTTAGACATTAAAAGCCTTTGATTAAATCTTCTGCCTGTCTTGTCGCGGCAATGCTCTGAGGATGAAGTATTCTCACCCGTCTTTTGTGAGAAGTTTTCGTATTCTCACCGATAGGTCTGATAGAGCCTAGCCTTGACATGAGCTATCGCCTCATGGTGTGCATAGAGAGTAGCCCAGATCTCTCGAGCAGTGTCAAGATGGCTAACACGCTCAAACTCATTGGGACCTCAACCAGAAAACAATATGTTCACTGCCTTGTTGTTCAGGTCATGCAGAGCGACTATCTCAGGAGTAGTATGCTCTGCTGCCGGAAGCATAGTAAAAGTAGGATGAACACACATATCCGATATCCCTGAGCTCTGGCTCAATAGATTGGCTCGCATGCGATTCTTCCAATAGTTGTAGCCAAAAACCTCAAGGGACGGAACCTTGCCAAAAGAAGTCATGATTGCTACCTTAGGTAAGAACCGGTTAAGGTATGGAAAAACCCTAACCAGGCTCTGATACCACTTGTAGGACTGAGAGTAGCGACTAGAGGGGGTGAATGGGCGCATCAAAAATTCTTCCAAATCAATGGCCTTCTCCCAACACCCAACACACCTCAGAAGATAAATAATAGAGAGAAAATAAATCTTACTTGCAAAAAATAATCTAGCGTGAAAACGACCGGTGTCCTAATCTACAAGACACCAGCAAAGTGTTTAAAGGCAGATCAACAGTGCATTCAACTCACAGGCATTTCAAGCATCATAATAATAATCATCGCATGTAGTTAACTAGACAGAATAACTACATATGAAATATTTTTCTTACAAATGAATTGAAAAACCCTAACGACATAGATATATTTCAATAGCCAATCATAGTGCCATCTAAAATAAAACTCAGTGAGTAATTAAATCTATCTAAGAAAATAATGCAAGTGCACGAGAACCGAGAAAAGAAAAGATTACTATTTTATCGTTGTCTCCTATTCATGCATTCTGCCGAACGTCTTGTGCTACAGAGCTAGCTCCTCCTCGCGTAGCTCCTCCTGAACGCGCTACAGAGCCAACAGCTTGTGCCTGAGTGCCGAAGCCCACACGCCACTCTGCTCTACAGTGCCGAATGGCTGCTCGATTCGCATGCGCCCCTCCGATTGAGTGCTCCGCATGGCTCAGTGCAGCAAAACGTTGAGGCCTCCCACCACTTGTGCACACATCCGGCCAACAGAGAATAAACCGGAGCACAAAAGACCAGCCAAAAAAACTTCTCTTGAAAACCATTGTCGAGACTTCCACTGCATCGCAACGCTTCAGTAGCGCTTGCCAGGATCCTGTCAGCAGTTCCACGCACTGGATTGGAAGCCACGACGCCAACCGCATCTCCAGGCCCTGCGCTGAGCGCACCGCTCGCCCGTGTGAATCCAATCACCTTCAGGTGATCCCCTGGCTCCAGTCGAGCGCCTTGCTCCGAGCCTTACGCGTGGAAGCGCAAGCATGACACAGAGCGATGGCTGCGAGCTGCTTGTGGAGGGAACTACCGGCCGATGAAGAAAAAGTGGCGGTGCTAATGTTTTTTCATGAGGAACAAATAGCAAATAGTAGGTAGACGAAACATCACAAAGTGAACTCTGATTTTCAATATTTGTTGAGTTAGAAACCCTAAGGGGATTGGGGCCCTATTTATAGGCAGCCCAATAAATCAGGAAAAACCCAATATACCCTTAGTTTTTTTACAGACACTGAAATAAACTGAAAAGATTAAAATGCCCTTAGGTTTTTACAAACTCAACTAACACAGACTTGGGCCTAAAAGGCAAAATAGTAAAAACCTAACTAAAGATAACTTGTCCTGATGCAAAGTTTTCGTAGAAGCTATGTCTTCGCTTTAGGACTATCGGATCCCCGATGAACGGTCTGGATAGATGTGTCGTTTTTATGCCGAAACCGACAAAGCGCACATTGTCTTCGCACCGGGTACCTGGATTGGGTCAGCCCAATTCTGCGGCTCCCTTAGCCCGGCAATAGCTCATCGCCCGTTTACCTAGGACAAACCTGGTCAACAGACTAGTGGATCACCTGCCGTTCCTGGCCCATGTACCCGGATTGGTCTAGCCTGACTCCATGGCCCCTCTGCCCGGCAGTTGCTCACCGCCCGTGTACCTGAGTCACATGTGGCCCAAGAACCAATAGGTCTCGTCTCATCTTCGTCTCCTCTCTCTTTGACTTCCATTGACAATTACTCATCATTTCTGGGGCCATGAGGCCCATGATCTTCATCATGGCTCCTCACCAACCTCTGGAAGATTTAATGTCAAGATGGAGGGTTGGTTTAGACCGGAAAAAGAATGGGTTATAGGGAGAAACAATGTCAAGGGAAGTCAAAGCCAAGACATTAAGAAAAGTGGGACTCATCAGCCTATGGCCAAAAAGGAAGGCATTGAGGGCATCAGATCAAAAATAACAAGCGACGACAAGCATCAGCTCATTTTTGTAGGGTTCAGCGAGAGAAAGGCCAATGTAATGCCAAATGTTGATTTCATCCTAGAATGTGCAATTGACGACTAATACCTTGAGGTACCAGTCCCTCTATCCAGGCAAAGGACAAGGAAAAGCTCTAAAACTCAAGTTTCAATCAGAAAGAATCATCCTAGAATTTTTAAATGGGATACGACGATTTTCGGCATCAATGATATCAGATGGGTCAGGATTGCCCATTGGGCCCAAAAAGAAGCAGAAAGGATGGTTAGTGATGGGGACTAAAATCTGATTCCTCAAGTTCTACAAAGGAAAAGAATGTTGTGAAACCAAGTGAGGTCACACTGTGGTTTTGTCTTTGTGATGAGTGATTGACAAGGTTGCTCGATCTGGAGTGATGAGCCAGAGTGATGAGTGAGTGGTGGCTTGCTTGAATCGATGGGATCGATGTGTGGATATGGTGTGTGTCGAGGGGATCAGTGTGCGTCGTGTTTCGTGTTTTGGTTTGTCTTATGTGTGCAGGATGGAGATTCTTACCAACTGTCAACGGTGAGTGATTAAGGGTCAAGCGGGGAGCTCGATGCTAGAGGATCAAGGATGCCGGGTGAAGCTGGAGATGATCTCAGGAGTGCACGAGGAGATAGAGCAAGACATGGACGGACGGATGGTCGAGATAGCGTGATGATCAAGTCAGCAAAAGAGAGGCCAGTGCAAGTGATCAGGCGGCTCGAGGGGATCGAGAGCGGGAGAGACTTGCTGGCGGTCGAGTTCGTGAATTGGCGTCACATGTCGGCGATCGAGGAGGCTTTGTTAGTTTTTGCTGAAAACCGTCACACCAGAAAATGTTTTTAATTCTAGTAATTACGAGTTTATTTTTCTGTTTAGTCGTTTAGATTAAGTGTAATCTTTTAGTATTTTTTGGAATTCTTAATTCTGAAAAAATATTAAAAGAATAGGGTCAATGATGTAATAAATTAGGAGTATACATTAATGTATTTTTTAGAATTTGTAATTCTGAAAATACATTATGGTAATTAGGTAAATACCTACAACTTTAACCCTAACGGCATTTTGGAGATTTCCTTAATGGGCTTGCCTATATAAAGGACTCGATTCTCAAGGGTTAGAAGACTTTTTGGCTGTCATTTTGGGGGCTACCAACCACATATTTTTATTATGTTCCAAGCATTTTGCTGCTTCATTCTTGGTGTGCACACTGTTCATCGTGTTGATAAATTCTGGCGTCCCAGATCTGCAACAGTGCAGCGATGGCTGGTCTCTTCTGTTTTCAGCGCAGAAAGTGCTTCTGTTTCAGGTACTAAGTTGAAGTTTAATTTCCTAGTTGTGTGCTCTGGTTTTTTGTTGAAAATGGAACATTTTCTTTGTGATATTTGAGATTGCTCTTTCAGATTCGGCTGAAATCAACTCTGACTACTGTGATTAAAGAACTTTTATATTCTTCTACAAAAACAAACAAAGAACATTAAGTTTTCTGTTCTTGGTTTTCTACTGAACTTCACTGAATGGGTTGTATGTTGCTGAAGAGATAACAGAACATCACTTTCATAGTATTAATCTTGGACTGATGAAGGTGTATAACTATGCTTCTTGAGATTAAATACAGTGACCAGTTTTGGTGCAATTCTGTGTTCTGATCCTGTATAGTTCCAACACAGAACAAAATCTGAATCACTTCTGTTTGTCACAACCTGAAAGCTTATGTTTCCCTGCTCAAAGTGTTTAGATGTTATTCTGTGTTTAATTACTTTGACAATCACGTTTGACCACTGAATTACCCTTATTGTTTGTTGGAACTTTGAGGGGCTGAAAATTCAGAGGGATATACAATTCTAGAAAGTTCTTTTTGTCATGTGTTTGGAGCTGTGGTGTTGATGAAATTCAGTCACTGCAGTTCATGGCCACCCTTCATTAGCAAGTGACTGAGTTTAGACAGAGCAGTATAGAAGTACAGAGTTTCTAATTTCATACAGTGCTGTTAATAGCAAGTTTTATTACTGCCAGATTTTTCCTCTGTAGCAAATAAAGGTTACTTTCTTTTGAATCTATTTGAATATACTGTTGTCAAATTTGTTCAATTGTAAGTGCTATTGTTGCTATGTTCTAATCCTCAGTTAAGAATTCTGTTCATCAGTTTGTGGCTGGTTTTAGTTACAGCAAGCAAAACTGTCAACAAATGCTAATAATGCTTTTTCATTCTATATTCTGCTGCAGAAGAAATTGACAAATCCTGTTCATTATCTGATGTATTTAACCTGACTTACTTAATCAGATAACCTACAGATTGAGTTTTTTTGTAAATCAGATCAGGTTTCATACTTGTGTTCAGTTTTATATCAAGCAAGTTTTGTTTCATTGCCTGCTGAAATGAGTCAAGTATTTTTCAGCATAACCACTTTGTCTTGCTGCATACTAAAGAAATAGTTTCCCTCCCTACACAGCACACATCCTCCTACTATCTGCATTGATTCTTCTTAAATAAATTTTACAAATCTGCCTGAAAACTTGCTGAATTGTTTTTATAAGGTTTAAGCCTAGAATACGCTCAATCAATCAAGAGTACTCTGAATTGTTTGATTGAGTATAGTACAGATTTCTAAACTGAAAGCTTTATGAGAAAACCAAAGTTATATCAGAAGGTTCTCATTTCTGTTTTCTCTAAAGTTGAGGCTGTGTACTGTAGCTCAAAAAGTCTCTTCATTGCCTCTATCAATCATCACAGTACTGATTTGTGAGCAATTTGCTTTGAAGCACTTTGTATCTTTTGATCTTGATTGAAAATGTGCATAAAACTATTTGACACTACTGAATATCATCTACTAGTGTCAGGTTGAAGCACCAATTGATTAATTGCTGTTGAATTTTCCTTTAAACTTATTTCTGAATTTTCTAAACCCTATCGGCATGTCAAATACTGACATCCTCCTGTTGGTGAACCAATCTCCGAACTAGACTTGAAATTTCGGTAAACCATTTGCCACCAGAGAATTTCGGTATTCCAATCTTCGATCTAGAAGTAATTTTGAAACTAAGTTGATTTCTTGTCTGGTTTTATACTGTGAGTCACAAATTTGATTCTGTAATTTTAGGGGAGCAATGGGGTAATTTGAAAAGGCCATCACATTCGCGAGAAATTGTCGAGGCACCTATTCACCCCCCTCTAGTCGCCATTCCGATCCCACAAAAGCCAAAGAAAAGATAAGGTTTCAAGAAAATGCAAAGATTTAAGAAAACTGATGGACGCTAAGAATACCGAGCATATACCTCTAGGATGAAAGTATTGGTCGCCATTGTGATAGTTGATGAAGCTGAGGTCGGTGACGGAGAGGGGCATCGATGGTGAGGATCCGAGAGACGGTCGTAGGAGCACCGGTAGAGAAAACTGAGTGTGAGAAAAAGTGTTGAATCTCGGAAAGTTTAGAGGAGAAGACAAAGTCTGGCAGATACTTATACGGTGGATTTCGTCAAGTTGATCCCGGTGGATTTGGTGGGCCTAGCTACAACATTTAGTAAAAGGGACGACGATGATGAATACATGTTTTGAGGCACCAGATTGATCGCAGGACCTAGATTGGAGGCACTGGATTTTTCGACAAAACTGTTCAACGATTGGCCAAAGAAATCCATTCATTATATATGACTGGGTATGGAGGAGCCAATAAATATAAAATCCAGAATCGGTTATGATCGTAGTGGACGGCAAGTCTCTGTACTATAACCACAAAACTATTGAGAAGTCATGTTCAAGATCATGGGCCCCATGGCTTTAGAAGATGATGAGTGGTTGTCAATGGAAGTCAAAGAGAGAGGATAAGATGAGAAGAGGAGAAGAGAAGACATGCCGTGTCTTGACCGCGTGTGACTCAGGTACGCGTGCGGTGAGTGACGGCCGGGTATATGGAGCCACGGAGTCAGACCGACCCAATCTAGGTACATGGGCTAGGAACGGTAGGGGACTCATTGTGGTGTTGATCGGGTTTGACTCAGGTAAACAGGCGGTGACTGCTGGGCCAAGGAGGCCGTAGAGTCGGGTCGGCCCAATCCGGGTACTCGTGCGAAGACGATGAGCGCTTTGTCTGTTTTGGCGCAAAACTGACACTCAATCTGGAACGTCAATTGGAGATTAGACGGTCCTAAAGCAAAGTTGTAGCTGCTACGAAATCTCTGCATTAGGACAAACTACCTAGAGTTAAGATTTTACTATTTTATCCTTTTGGCCCACAATATATCTTAATTAAGTATGTAAAAATTCTAAGGGCAGTTTAGACATTTTCTATTTTATTCTTACGTCTATAAAAATCCTAAGGGTATATTAGGATTTTCCTAATTTTTGAGCAGCTTATAAAAATGTCCCAATACTACAGGATTTCTATTAACTCACGTGATTTAAAATATTAGAGTTCACTTTACCAATATTCCACAAATTTTCTTGTGCGCCGCTGGAGTTTTTGGCTAAGCCGCCGCTTTGTTCCAGCGCCGCTGGACTGAGTCAGTATTTGAGTTTTCTAGCTGAATCGCACGAGGTCTACGCTCGATTAGCACAGGTGCTTCCCTGTTTTTCCTCGATTGCCATGCATGCATATATATGTATTTTTTCATCCTGCTGCAAGCATTTTTCCTTGCCTTAAGAGCTCCACCGCATTCCTGCATTCCTGCGTGAGTTTTTCCCTGGTCAAGCACCGCGCGCCTGCTTTTTTGTCCTGTCATTCCTACTTGCCTTCGTGTTCTGTGAAGCAGGAGCACATACGTCGTCCCTGTTTGCAGATTTCCTGCGCCGAGCCTATGGCTGCACCACCGACAGCTGCAGATTAGTAACCAGGATACTACTTCAGCACGCTAACCGAGACACAAAATTTCCACGACAGTTCACTATTTCCAGCGCAACTTCATAAAACATCTACTATCACAACAGGTAACTAACTCATCTATTTCAATAGGTATTTGAATCATTTGTATTGATTTCTGCATTTTACCTGTCATTATTATTGATGATATGACTTTCATTGTGCGAGGTTTAGTATGATCCATCTATGAGATTTTATAGGTTGCGATTAAATGTCTATGATTTTAGTGTGGTCTTTTGAAATACATGAAACATGTTGAAAAACTTTATGATCTTTCTATCTAAGTTGTGAGTAGAATTAATCTGTCTCTGAACACTGTGTTGGCGTCTTTTTAATTAGGACACTGGTTATTTTTATGTTAGATTATTTTAGTGCTTGTGATCTCTAAGTCTGTGGTGTCACATCATATCTGACAGGAGAGTGATAGCACTAGGTTTATCTAGGATTTCACTGTGAGAAATTGTTTGCATTTGCTAATTATTTTTTGGAGAAGCATTGGGTGTTATGGGAAGACCATCTATTCGAAAGAAATTATTGAGGCACCCATTCACCCCCTTTGTTCGCTACTCTTTGTCCTACAAGTGGTATCAGAGTGAGGTTAGGGTTTTTCCATAACTTAACTGGTTCTAACCAAAGGTAGCGATCATGACTTCTTCTGTGAAGATCCTCTCACTTGAGGCCTTTGGCTATTATTATTAGAAGACTCGCATGCGAGCCTATCTATTAAGCCAAAGCTCATGTATGTGAGACATGTGTGTTCAGACTTCTTTCATTGTGCGTCTGTCTACTGTGTGTACTACACCTAAGGTAGTCACTAAGCATGACCTCAAAAACAAAGCAGTGAACATTCTGTTTTGTAGTTTAGGTTAGAATGAGTTTGAGCATGTTAGCCATCTCGACACTGCTCGAGAGATCTAGGCTACCCTCCAGGCACACCATGAGGGGACAACTCAGGTCAAGGCTATGTTATATTAGAACTACTGGTGAGAATATGAAAATTTCTCACAGAAGTCAGGTGAGACTATCGAGGTTTTTTTGGTTGCTTTTAGTTGATCATTAACAAGCTTCGGGCCAACAAGGCCGAGAGAGATTAGCTTATCTCAGATCATAAACAAGCGCTCAAGGTTCTTCATACCTTGGACCCTAAGCTCTAGGAGATCAAGGTATATTCTATTGATGAGAGTTCATCTTATGATACCTTGACTGTCGTAGAGCTTTTCAGTAAGCTCAAGGCCTTAGAGGTTGATATCCAGTTGAGATCAAATCTCATTGGTTCTGGTTCGAAAAAACTGGCCCTTGCGACTCCTTCTAATGATGCATCTTCTTTGAGATGTGCTTTGTCCTCTTTGATGTCTATCACTGAGGATCAATTGGATCTTTTAGGAGATGGTCACATGTATTTGTTTAATAGACGTGTTCGTCATGTCTATGATAGAAGGGTGTTCAAATGACATGGCACAAAACCTAGTTGATTTGATTGTGGTGATCTATATCATTTCATCGCCGACTTCCCTAAGCAGAACAACTACAAGAAGGGCACCGGCGGTGGCTCCTACGACTCCAACAAGCACAATAGCTCTGATAAGAACACCACCAAGGGAAAGCCTAAGACAAAATTCTTTCGAAAGTCCTTAAAGGACTACCGACGTGAGAACAAGAAGCGAGATAAGGCCTTCTTCACTGATATGGATAGGAACTACTCCAAGCAATCATCCTCTTCTTCATCTTCATCGAGATCAAGCGATGAGGAGATCGTGATCAACAAAGGGAAGGATAAGAACATGGATGATCCTGTTGGCATCTGCTTCATGGCCTTTGGGGACAAGCCAAAGGCTAGCTCTCATCGCAACTGAAGATCCTGCAAGAGCTTCTACTCAATGGCTCTTGAGGAGAAAGTTGACAAGAGCTACTCCGACAACTCCGTCGATGACGACAAGAAGGTATCCTCTTATGAGAGAGAAGTTGTTGACTTACTTGAAGAGAATTGTTAGGAGTTCAAGTAATGGAAGAATCTTCTTAGGAGGGTGAACAAGATGGTAGATAAGCTGGAGAGTGAGCTTGATATGGACAATAGAAAGATTGAGAGTTTATCTTCTTTTCCTTGCTTGGGTGAGTGTAGTGAGTGCACAAACTATAAGGTGTTGCTTAGTGACCTAACTTCTCTGAAGTCCAGGTACACAGAGAGGGTGGATGCGAGAGACACT
Source organism: Zizania palustris (assembly GCA_019279435.1). Taxonomy (NCBI): domain Eukaryota; kingdom Viridiplantae; phylum Streptophyta; class Magnoliopsida; order Poales; family Poaceae; genus Zizania; species Zizania palustris. The sequence goes on along the minus strand of JAAALK010001323.1, from coordinate 84,804 downwards.
TTGGCGACTAAGCTTGAAAGCACTCAACTGGAGCTAAAAGATGCTCAAGGCTCAACCATCGTGCCTTGTAGAGCCCTGTCGACTTTGTCGTCCCCGGTCCACTTCTTTGGCTAGCAACTGGCATCATGAAGAGCTGTGAAGACCTCCGCATGACCCTCGCACACTTCAAACCTCATAGCCCACTCGAAGATTGCGACTCGAACTACAGTGTTTAGAGATAATTGAATGAGATCTAAGTTATACATCTTCAGCACTTCGCCAATCATGTCTTTGGCTGGGACCCTGAGCCCTACTTCAAAGACCACGACTTCATCATCCCGGGGCGCAAGAATAACACTAGTCTCCAAAATTTCAAGGCGAACCTTCTTGATAATTGTACCGACGCATGCATCTTTGGCCGACTCCAAAGAGGACATCGTCTTTCATAATTCCAAGGTCTGCTCGAACTTCTCCGATGGAGGACAGAGGCCTTTGCCACGACCGCTGCAAGCTTTCCTTGCACGGAGCCAGACCCATCACCCACAACGAGGCCCTTCGACGATGAAGACTTCTTCAACATCTTGACTATGGACTCTGGAAGCACGAAGATAAGGAATTCGTGAGCAAGAAGCTAAGGATTTCGCAAGCAAGAAGCTAGGGGCTGAATCAAAAGCAAGGTCTAAGAGCAAGGCACCGGTGGTCTTTTATAGGTGGTGAAAAGGTGCAGCGCTCCAACCAGGGCTATTTTTTACCACTCCATGAACATCTTCTGCAATCTATGATTGGTGGGGACAAGGTAAAATAGGGCATCGTGCGTCAGCACCGCAATGGTTTGATTTTGAACTGTTGGCCACCCGAGTGATGTTTGGAATTATGAAGGCGTCCCACCCACACCTGCAAGCATTTAATGTTTTAAGTTGGCCCAAGGCCAGGATCTAAAGCCCTAACATCTCATGGAGGACACTTTGAGGTGTCATTTGTCACAAGGCGTGTGCACCCCTTCGTTAAAAAGGGCTACGTGTGAGGGGGCTACTATTGGGGGAAATAACTTTAGCATAACAAGATCCAAATAACATTACCTATGAGGCCTCTAGAAGGTCGAAGCCTTCTGATGGTTCGAAGACAATAAAGCATGTCGAAGACCCTTTCGTCTGGAATGAAGCAAAAGCATCCTCCGCAAGACCACTGAGAACCACAAGACCAAGAGCTAATTATGGAGCTATCTGAGTACTAAAGCCCCCTATGAGCCCACTCTAGGATCCATTTGAGAAGATGTGTGAAGCCTGCCTCGGCCGCAAGACTTCAAATTGTGCTCCGATATCCCTTCAAAGACTTGAGCCTTGAGGCCCCCCTTTTCAATCCTCCATTTCGGAGACCACTTCGGTACGACGCCTCCAATCCATACTTCAGTACAGGCTCTAAATATCTTAAGGAACACTTTGGCATGAAGACCAAAACTAGGGGCCTTCACCCCTAGTATTTGCACATGTATTTATATAAGAGTTTACCATTTTACCACTACGAAGTATTGTAAAAAGAGTCCTCTATGATAGTTGTAAGTAGAGGGTAAAATGGTCTTTTCATGTTGTATTTTTCCTATAAATATTGGGCACCTCCAATGTAAAAGGACAGATGATACATAATACAAAAATCACTATGAACTAGATGTAACATTATTATCCCTCTCAGAGGTTTGAACTAATATAAATCCACCATGCAATTATATGCCCTTCGAGGAAGAACAAACATGTTTAGCGCAAGCACAATTGCACCAACAATTGTTTTGTTCAAGTCTTTCCTAGATCGAGGGCTAGGCCTACCTGCACATCAATTTCTTCTCAATTGGAATTTCCGATTTGTCCAGGAAACCAAAGATCATTCTAGGTTTGGAACTTTCAGTTTACAACCAAAAGTTTCGATCCGCACATAATTTTCTTGGGCACAAATCCTTCAAGTAGGTCCTAGCTTAGGCTTTCTAGCTGGTTTATGCTTAGATCTCGAGATCACATATGGAGCTTTATCATTTCCCTTATGCTTTCTCTTCTTACTCTCCTTTTGAACTACAACCATATGATTAGGATTTTTCTTAAGGATTTGCTTGGTTGTCTTAATTCAACTTGCCATAGGGATCCACAAACTTGCCATGTCTAAATTCATGTTATATTTGAAATAAAAAACAACAATAATACCATATAAATGTAACCTAATGTATGTTGAACATGATTGCTCTCATATGTCGGTCTGCTAAATTAATGACCTTCTTGTAACTAGGCTACAATTTAATTCATAGGTGTGTGTGACAACTAATTCATTAAGAAACAATACTATGCAATAATAATAGTAAGCATGTAATGAAACGATGAGAAGCACATAATAAAAGAATATTGTGTGAATAAAATGTAGGAACAATAATATTAGCACATAATAACCTAAATTGTCACACACATCCTCATATTTCACAAATAACATCATATTCATTGCACAAATATGTCCATAAAATATCCACATTCCAACACATTTCCACATATTCATCACATATTCACATATCCACATATTCGGAGGAGGAGGTCATTAGGAGGATGAGGAGGAGTATGCAACTGAGGTGGTGGTGAGTAAGGTCAGCCATGCGCAATAGAATGGATGATAGAATGGAGGTCGACCATGCGCGATGGAATAGATAGCTGTGATGGAGAGCACCATGGTGGTGCTGGCAAGGAGCATGATGAAAAGCAGATGATAGTGAGAGGATAGGGTTAGGTTTGCGCCAACTGAAAGCATGCCGATTCACTTCGAGGACCGCATATTTATCTAGCTATAGACATCATCAGTGATGGGTACTCATTGCCACCCATAACTATATCAGTAGACATTAGTGATGGACGAAAACTACCACCCCTCACTAGATCATTAGTGATGGTGTTGACACGAAAACGTGCGCCCGCACTTGGGTCAGTTCGATGATCCAAACATGTGCGGATACTTAGGAACAAGCCTAAGCGTGACACAACACTAATGTCGCGTTCCGAATACCCTTAACAGTGGAAAGGTGGTGGAGTCGCCAGGTAATCAGATCACACGAGAAATAATCCAATTAGCCGAAATATATAGACAAAATAACCCAATCGGTTGAATGGAGCCTAATTAGTACACTGTTTACCGTGTGAAGGGTCACCGAAGTGGGCCTTTGGCGTCTGGTGCAAAGGGTGCACCGAAGATAGCCTTCGGCGTTCGGATCGATCTGGCTAAAGGCAGGCTCCAAACAGATCTCTAACGCGAAATCACCTCCGAATGACAGGGTTCAGTGCAAAGTCTCTGACATGACAAAACTACTCCAATGCAACGCGCTGGCATGACTCTGTCTGGTGTGGAGTGTTGGCATGATGAAGCCTGAAACGGAGTACCGATGCGATGAAGTATACTTCGGAGCTCTTTGACATGGCCCCGGTGCGAAGCAGCCCCAATGCGGAGTAGCTCCGGTGCGTGGGAACTCAACTAGACCGACACCAGCGCGACGGATTTGGCATGGGCAGTCAAAGTAGGGGTCCATCGAAGGGTGTTCTAGCAGCCTCCGAAACCAGTTTCCTGGCTTCGAACACCTTTAGTGAAGAGCCTCCGAACGTGAAAACCTACAACATAACAGAGATCAAGTGCCAATTCGGCCTGGAGACCGAATTTACTAAGTGTTGCAGTAGAGAAATGAAGGTAGCAATATGTTACATGGATTGACGAATACTTCACAGGTGAAGTAACAAAGCGATAGCAATCTATTACGTAGATTAATGGGTACTTCACAAGCGAAGTAGCAAGGCTTACCATCATTTCGAAGTGGACGGCGGAGGGCTTACAAGCAAACCCATGAGGTTGTACAGAAAGGTAAATAAAAGTAAAGTTCGGTTCAACGCTAGGGCTTTGTTGTTGAATTCTATCGGAGGTTAATGAACCAGCCACACCCCTATATTTATAGGGGCTAGTCTTCTTATCTCTAAAGATAATCTGGTAGGATTCGGCCTAATCGAGTTTAGGGATAAAAACAACCAGAATCAGACTCAAACTCTATCTCCAAAGCGAACCCGAAGTGGGCCTTCGGTAGACCAGCTGAAGCCTGCTCCTTGGGATGAAGCTTCGGCGAGGCAAGCCTCCGAAGGGCCTTTGAGCTGAAGCTAGCAAGCCGCTAAAAGGCCTTCGAAGCCCAATGTTTGATGGGTCTTCGACCCTATAAGGCTTTGGCCTGTACCAGGACTTGTGTATTTTTGGCCCAAATTACCAAAAAGTGTGTTTTGACAATCTTGACCATTAATGCCATTTTTTGCTATCAAGACATGCCCCCCGCCTTTTAGTGAACTAAGTTAACTAAAATCATAACGGGCTAAGGATGATACCTTCCACACCGGCCTTTTGACACTTTCAAGTGCTTTGCCACACACTTGGGAAGTACTTTTTCAAATACCTACCATTCAATGCTCTTCGAAATCACTCTCCTTGTAGAGATTCTAACAAGTATGTATTACTTGGAGCAATTTCGGCTACTTTAAAAGGGCCTTCCCAGCTAAGCGACCATTTACCAAATTTGGGGCTCTTAGTGCCTAAGGGCAAAATCATCTTCCAAACCAAATCACCAACTTGAAATGATTTTGGCTTAACCTTTTTATTGTAGGCTATAGCTATTCTTCTTTTGTCTTTTTATATAGCTTCTAAAGCTCTTAACTTCTTATCAGTCACTTCTTCCAAATTATCCTTTAAAAGAGTTTCATATTCATCGACCGATAAGCTATCTTGTTTAAGAAATCTTAAAGAGCCAAGATCCACCTCTACTGGTAGAACGGCTTCTTGTCCATACACTAACTCATATGGACTAACTTTGGTAGCACCGTGCTTTGCGACTCTACAAGCCCACAATACTACTAAAAGCACCTCGTGCCACATTTTAGGGAACTCTTTAATTTTCTTCTTAATGAGCTTAATTATAGTGTTATTACTAGACTCGGCCTGACCATTGGCTTGAGCATAGTATGGTGAAGAGTTTATCAAGTTAATACCATAAAATTCGGCAAAGTATCTCACTTCTTTAGCAACAAATAAAGTAGCCTGATCTGTAGTGAGAGTTTAGGGAATACCGAATCTATGTATATTGTTCTTCAAGATAAACTCAGTTAACTCATTGTGAGTGATGTTCTTGAGAGGCACGGCCTCGATCCATTTGGTGAAATAGTCTGTCATCATCAGCATGACCTGTTGCCCTTTTGAAGAGGGAGGATGAATCTGGCCGATGAAGTCTAAACCCCAACCTCGGAATGACCATGGCATGATAATAGGATTAAGTAGCGATGCAGGAGCTAACTGAATATTACCAAACCTTTGACATGCTTCACACCCTCTATAGTATTTAAAACAATCCTCGGTCATAGTCGGCCAGTAGAAACCTGCTCTTTTGAGTATCCAACTCATTTTCTGGGCCGACTGATGAGTGCCGCAAAGCCCTCATGGACTTCTCCTGTAGCTACTTTAGACTGATCGGAATCCAAGCACTTTAAAAGTATGCCATCAATAGTTCGGTGGTACAATACATCATCAAGCAACACAAATTTAAACGCTTGTCACTAAACTTTCTGATCAATCCTTTGATTGGGATCTCCTAAATAATGGACGATTGGAATTCTCCAATCACCCTTATGGACGTCCGACATAATGACCAAGTTCATAGCACATTGATATGTAGTGCCAGCATTCTTCAAACCAAAAGTCATAATGACCCACTCAAACAAGCCGACAAAACAAGGGCATCAAAAGGATATCTTGTAGACGTCTTCTTCGGCCATAAAAATTTGATTATAACCAGCATTGCCATCAAGAAAACATAGTACCTTGTGTCCTTAAGCATCGTTGATCAACATGTCAGCTATTGGCATGGGGTACTCATCCTTCGGAATGGCCTTGTTCAGATCCCTGAAATCAATACAAACTCGTATTTTTCCGCTCTGTTTATTTTCTACAGGCACAATCTTAGCGACCCATTCAACATATCGCGGCTTAGTCTGGGCATCTCGTTATACTCCCATGTGAAACAATAAACGTATGACCAAAGCAATTTTATTACTTCGGCCTTTTCATCAGCTTGTAAATTTTGGTTCACAAAAGTCAGCCTTGGAATGTTACCATCACCTATATCGACCTCTTCTAAAGGGTTGGCCGACACAAAACCTTGTCCTAAATTTTCTACTTCGCTAAAATCTTCAATGAGTTTGACAATACTATATTTGGAAGACTGATATTGCTCTACGCGAGACTTCAGCCAGTCAAGATTGCTTTTACTAGACATGACTACTAATTTAGAAACAACCATGCTACACCAGTCGACTTTACAGACACGGGTACAAAATGTCCTCCGGATACGCTAACGAAGTCGTAATTTGTGAGGTATCTACTTGATAGACACTCTAATTTGTCATGAATGGCGTCGATGGACACATTGAACAATGCTACCTAGGTCGAAGTGTCCGCTAGTACGACTTCTACGTTGTAGGACCGAAAGTAGCGACCAGAGGGGGGGTGAATGGGCGCCTATAAAATTCTTTCGAATCAATGGCCTGGTCCCAACACCCAACGCACCTCAAAAGACTTAGCAGCAAAAATGTGAACAGATCACCAAAGCCTAAAAGTATCTAGCCTATAAGCGACCGGTGCCCTAGACAAAGAAAACACCAACACAGTGCTAATAGGAAGATAGGTACAACATTTAAAACATGAGCAGAACAGAGTTCACAATATCCATTTAAACTCAGTACAAATGAAAAGGATGAGAAGTTACTGTTCAAAGTTGTCTCCAGGAAGGTACTTGACGAAGCCTGTTCGGATCAGTTGTGTGAAGCCTCTAGTCCTGTATGACGAAGGTTGTCCGAAGCCTATGAAGCGTGCGAAGTCTGAGGATGTCGAAGGTGGCTTTGGAGATGACGTGTCGAAGTCTGTAGTTGCCAAAGCTGGCTTCGAAACCCTTGTGCGAAGAACCCGGAGTATGTTGCTATCAAAGCCTGTACTTCGAAGATTACTTTGAGAAAACAAAGAAAAACAAAGTCTTCTGCAGAGCTTCGAAACCGTACAAAACTCAGCGAAGTGTGTTATGCTGAAGGTACTCGTTTTGTACTTCGAAACCGGTACATGCTTCTAAAAAACAGACTTGAGTAAACATGTTCGAAGGTGAACAACAGACTCCGAAACCCATATTTCGAATACCATTTTACTGAGAACCTTCGCATGCAAGGCTTCGTACACTTTACCAGAACCTGAACGGCGGCCTGGCAGACATGAGTGCAGACTTTGAACTCGAAGTTAAAGGACTTCGAAGCCCGTTCGAAGGGTGACTTCGCAAAAAGTACTTCGAACTCTGTAGCCGAACTGCTGAATAAACAAAAACCTACGAAGCCTATACTCCAAGAAGGTGGATTTTTAATTCTTGATCATAACCACGAAAAACTGAAATGCTAAACAAAATGGGGCCCACACTCAAGCTTCGGACATAGGAAATTTTGCCTAAAATATTTCTTTAGCCTGGACTCTTGAGTAGTTTAGTGAAGCACAAAAATCCTTGCACCAAAAAATATTGTTCAGATCAACACGTAGCACTAGCAGCAGAAGCACATGTAGCTTCTGACCAAGGAAGCTATGCAGCCATAGGCACTCGAGAGCCCTGCTGTATATCACAGAAAATACAGTCTGCTGCTGCTAGGGAAAACCATTAAACAAACTTCAAACGCTAGCAGAGACAGCCTAGAACATCTAGCTATTCAGGCTAAGAGCAAAGAAAACTACAGCACGGGAGCTATGAAACTGCAGCTATATCATTTCAGATGTTCTGTTCACAAATAAAGAATTCAAGAGGAAAAGTTCTTCAGGAACACGCCATCAAGAATCAAGCAGGAATAAAATGTCTCGGGTTCAACGCATGAAACAATACACAACAATCGTACCAAAAATGACCAGAATCGCAACGAGACATCAGAGAAATAATGACCGAACAAATAAACCTGACGAAGTAATCTCACTGTGTATGCGCGATGACGAGGTAAACAACAGGAGGAAGAATCCATGAAGAAAATGGCGGCGCACAAACAGGAGCAGGAAGATGAGATCTGATTTTTTGATTAAAGTGTCTCACACTAACCCTAGGGATTGGGGCCTTTTTATAGGCATCCCAATAAAAAGATAAAAAGCAGAAATACCCCTAGAGTCTTTTACAGACACTGAAAATAAATGGAAAAGACTAAACTGCCCTTAGGATATTTTTACAGACTCGACTGACTGACTATGGGCCTAGGGACAAAATAGTAAACTCCTATTTACAGATGACTTATCCGGAAGCTAAGCTTTCGTAGCGATTACGGCTTCTCTTCTGGACAGTCCGATGCGAGATCAGCGGTCGTCAGTTTTGCGCCGAAACTGACAAAGCGTCCACCGACTTTGCACCAGGTACCCGGATTGGGCCGGCCCGACTCCGCAGCTCCCTCAGCCCGGCAATCGCTCACCGCCCGTGTACCTGAGTCAATCCTGGTCAACAGTCCAGTGGATCCTCTACTGCTCCTAGCCCATGTACCCGGATTGGGCCAGCCCGACTTCGCGGCCTTCTCTGCCCGACAGTCGTTTGCTGCCCGTGTACCTGAGTCACACGCGGCCCAGACGCAGCAGGTCTTCTCTCTCTTTTCAGTCCTCTTTGACTATCGTTGACAATGACTCATCACATCTGGAGCCATGAGGCCCACGCTATTCAGCATGGCTCCTCAATCTCCCCCTTGATGAGTGCATTGTCAACACTTCTCTTCATCTGCTCTTCAGTACCTGCAAGCAACTGTGGAAACACGAAACAAAACACAAGAAAACAAAGAAGAAGAAGAATAAAGTAAAAGCTCGAAAACGAAGAATAAAGTAAAAGCTCGAAAACGAGTGCAATCTCAGAAACATCAACAAGGATATCAAAAGAGTAAGGACAAATGGGACAAAAACTCCCCCTGAAACAAATCCCAGAGAAAGCCAAAATTCCCCCTTAAACTCTTATACCAAAAATTTCTCCCCCTTGTTGACAAGTGAACTCATCAAGCACTCTAAAAAGACACTGACTCCCCCTGAAATGCAACTCCTCCTCAAAATATGCAATGAATGAAACTGGAGTGCAGGTGGAGTGCAGAAAGCATGCTTCTCAGATATGATTGACTGCAATTACAACATCTAACAAGTATAGCAAAAGACATACTGTCTAAGACACATGGCATGATCAGTGCAACAGATGATATCTAAAGAAAGTCATTAGCACGCATTTTTCAGTTTTTGCAAACAAAGGCATCACCACATTTTCCAGTTAACCAGCAAGGTAAAACATGAGATGCAAAAGCTAACTGATATCTACCAAGATAAGCATTGTCCAAAACAAAGTGCTTCAGCAAACTTGTTATCTTTTAAATGTTCAGGCTTTTTCATTTTCCTTTTTCATTTTTGCCAAGGGTTATTTGCATGTCAAACCTTATGCTAACCGACCAAGTCAAGCCTAGGCCAGAACTGGACCATCAGAAGCTTAAGACATTGGTCTTGGCATACACTACACTGTCCTAGTTCATACCAAAGTGCTATGGTAAGCAGTCCAGAACAATGCAATGCGACAAAGCAAACCCACTTGGATCTTTTCAAATCAAGCATAAGAAGGCATGGAATTTTCATTCATTTTTGATTTTTTATCATTTTTATAGCATATTTTCCATGTTAAAGCATAAAGATGTCCAAGTTGCATATCTGCATCTATGTGATGAACTAGCTACAAGGCACGTAACAGATAGCAAATGCACTCAGCCTACACAAGCTAGTTACCAGAAGCAATGGTGATCATTTTTCAAGTTTAAAGTGTAAAAGCCATGCATATGACAAATATCAGACATATCAAATGAACTGAAACAAAGCATGATCATCGACAAGTAATCAAAAGCATGTACCAGCTAGAATAAGTAAAGCAGTTCAATCATATAACAGAAGCAAGCTCAAAAGTGTGATATATGAATATGTACGATATGAACACACACAAAAAGACTCAAGAAAAGAGTAAAGAAGAAAGAAATGAACTGACTCAAAATATCCTAAAAAGGATACACAATACCCAAATCCCCTCGTAAACGCTCAAAAGTAGACTGATCTAGGGGTTTGGTGAAAATGTCAGCCAGCTGATGATGGGTATCAACATGAACAAGGTCAATGACACCTTTCTCATATTGATCCCGCAAAAAGTGAAAGCGCACATCAATGTGTTTGGTTTTTGAATGGAGACATGGGTTTTTCCCTACACTAATTGCACTGGTGCTGTCGCAAAACAAAGGAACTCTGGTAGGAAAGAACAACCCAAAATCTCGCAGAGTGGAAATCATCCAAACCAACTGTGAGCAGCAGCTAGCAGCAGCTACATACTCAGCCTCTGTGGTCGAAAGAGCAACTCCAGATTGCTTTCGAGAAGACCAAGACACAAGAGACGAACCAAGAAACTGGCAAGTACCGGAAGTCGACTTGCGATCCAACCGGCACCCACCAAAGTCAGCGTCCGAAAAGCCAGATAAATCAAGAGAAGATGATGCTGAATAGTAGAGACCAAGATCAGGCGCATAAGTGAGATACCTGAAGATGCGCTTGACAGCCTGCCGATGAGACGCGCGAGGTGAAGACTGGAAGCGCGCGCACAGTCCCACGGCGAACTGTATGTCTGGCCTTGTCGCCGTCAAGTACAGCAGCGAACCGATCATCCCTCGAAACTCTCTCTCATTGACCTTGACGCCGCTCTCGTCCTTGTCCAGGCCCCCAGATGTACCCATTGGGGTCATCTGAGGCTTCAGCTCTCCACCAAAGTCGAATTTCTTCAACATGTCTCGAGTGTACTTACCCTGGTGGATGAAGGTGCCGTCCTTGGTCTGCTTGATCTGGAGCCCTAGAAAGTACTTGAGTTCACCCATGAGGCTCATCTCGAACTCGCTGTGCATCTGCTCAGAAAACTTGGACACAAGATCATTAGTAGTACCGCCAAAGATAATATCGTCCACGTATATCTGAGCGACTAAAAAATCTGAAGCATCTCTGAGCAAGAAGAGAGTCTTATCCACAGAACCCATCACAAAGCCCTTCCCCAACAAAAACTGCTTTAACCGGTCATACCAAGCCCTGGGGGCTTGCTTTAACCCGTATAAAGCTTTCTGCAGCTTAAAAACATGTCGAGGAAACTTGGGGTTCTCAAAACCGGGGGGCTGCCTAACATAAACCTCCTCCTCTATGTACCCGTTCAGAAAAGCACTCTTGACGTCCATTTGAAAAAGCTTAAAACCCTTCGAAGCGGCAAAAGCTAAAAGAATGCGAATGGACTCAAGACGGGCAACAGGGGCGAAGGTTTCTTCAAAATCAATACCTTCCTTCTGGCAAAAACCCTGGGCAACTAGTCGAGCTTTGTTGCGCATCACAACCCCATCTTCACCTTGCTTGTTCTTGAACACCCACTTGGTGCCTATGGGGTTGCATCCTGGTGGCAGCTCTACTAGTGTCCAAACCCGATTGCGGACAAAATTCTCAAGCTCTTCTTGCATGGCATTAATCCAATTCGAGTCAGAAAGAGCATGAGAAATGTCTCTAGGCTCAAAAGATGCAACAAAAGCAGATTCAGCAAACACAGCAAGAGAGTCAACAGACGAACGCAAAGTTCTTGAAGACACATCACCGATGATGAGCTCTGAGGGGTGATCACGCTGAACTGCTCGGGATCCCTATTGATCTGAAGTCACCTCACCGGAGTCAGCAGCTGGCACCTCTGGACTCGACTGAGGGGGCTCGATCGAAGTGGAAGAAGTGATCAGAGGTCCGCCCTCGTCCTCAGTCGAAGTCTCAGAAGGTGTGGGCTCTGCAGGAGGTGCAGAAGGCCCACCCTCATCAGCAGCTGGAGTATCCTCATCTTCCTCGAAGATGGACTCTCCGAGCTCACCATCACCAGAAAGCTCAAAAGAAGGATTCAAAGAAGGCAAGGACTCATCAAAAGAAACCTCGCAAGTCTCGACAAGCTGCTGGGAGTCGAGGTTCCAAACACGGAAGCCTCGAGAATGCAAAGCGTAACCAAGAAAAATACCATCCCAGCAACGAGACTCAAACTTGTCCAAATGCCCTCCCTTCTTGAGCACAAAGCACTTGCAGCCAAACGCTCGCAAGTGATTCACCTTGGGCTGTCTGCCAAACCGCAACTCATATGATGTCTTACCAAGGTAAGCTCTAAGAAAAATGCGGTTGGCCAGATAGCAAGCCGTGTTCATGGCTTCAGCCCAAAAGCGCCTAGGAGTCCTGTGCTCATCGAGCATCGTCCTGGCCATCTCGACTAGCGTGCGGTTCTTTCGTTCCACAACGCCATTCTGTGGGGGAGTGTAAGGAGCAGAAAACTGATGGTCAAGACCCTGATCACTACAGAAGCTGACGAACTGAGAGTTCTTGAACTCAGAGCCATTGTCGGAGCGAATTGCTCGCATCCGACCATTGTTCTCATTCTTCAGCTTCAAAATCAGGTCATGAACAAATTGAAAAGTTTCATCCTTAGACTCCAAAAAGAAAACCCACGAGAATCGAGAAAAAGTCGTCAACAATCACAAGTGCGTACCACTTCCCACCGACTGAGCGTACCCGAGCTGGACCGACAGTGTCCATGTGTAACAGCTCGCCCGAATACGAAGTCATCACCTGAGTCACAGGTGAGTGAGAAGCGGCAACCATTTTCCCATGACGACAGGGATGACAAACTAAATCTTTCTCCATTTTAAGCTTGGGCAATCCTCAGATGAGGTCCATAGAGCTCAACCTGACTAGCAGATCAAAACTCAAATGACCTAACCTCCTATGCCACTTCCAGAGATCTGAAGAAGATCCAGCAATCAAACAGTGAGAAGGGCCAAAAGAACTAGAGAAGTCAATTCGAAAAACTTTACCGAAAGGTAAGATCTGGCAAATCAAAGACCCTCTAGAATCAATCACAGAAGAGTTGCCCTTCTTAAAACGCACCTCCAAACCATCCTCAAGAAGTTGCGAAACAGAGATCAAATTGAAGTTCAAATTTCCAACCAAAGCAACGTTCTTCAAAGAAAAATGGTCTGAAATGCGAATTGAGCCAATGCCACTTACTTTCCCTTGACCACTGTTCCCGAAAGTGATGTACTCTTTGGAGCTCGGGGGAGTGAGACTGGAGAACCATCTGCGATGTCCCGTCATGTGGCGAGAGCATCCTGAGTCCATGATCCAAACGTCCTCCAGTCCTCGATCCTGCACAATCAGTGGCTGTAAGTGGGAGCAAATGGTCCGGCACCAGGTTTAGAAAAAGAGCTAAACCAGTGTCGAGCCATCTGCTCAAAAGACGGAAAGCAGAAATCATCAGAAAAGTTTGGACCAAAATGCGCCTCAAAGCGCGGTCCTCGGTTCTGCCTAAAACCTCGGCCACGAGGTCCAGGACCGTAGCCAAAACGGCCTGGAGCTCTGTTGGAACGGACACCACCATCTGGAGCACGGGCATGAAAGCCGTCTCCCCTACCACCACCTACACGACGCGGCCTGGCCTCCAGCCTCTCCCCGCGTCGAGGAACTCTCAGTCTACCACCCTGCTGGTAGAACTGCTCCTGACCACCACGAGCACGCTCTGCTCTCTCAACCCGCTTCCTCCTGAAGCAAAACTCCGCAAGATGCCCGTCTCTCTGACAATACTCGCAATGGTAAGTGGGCTTCTTGGAATGTGGTTGAGGCTTGGGGTTCTTGGACTTAGTGGTGTTGGGTGTCGGCTTCTTGGGTTGAGAGGGTCCAGGAAGAGAGTCAAGAGAAGTGTGGAGGTGTTTGGGCTTTGGAACCCAGATGGGCTTCTTGGGTGGAGCTTTGGGTGGTTCATGGATCACTCCATCCTTGGGCTGACAAGCCTGGGAAGACTCAGTGGAATGGGTCTTGGGATATCTCTGCTCAGGAGTCATTTTACTCCACTCCACTGCCCGGCTAATGGCACTCTCAAAGTCAGCCTTGGTGTAGGTATAACCTACCCCAAACCCATCCTGCCTCTTGAACTGCTGGATCATCATGTCGAGCTGAGGCTCTCTGGCACTGATCCAACTCAGGATAGAACGGAGGTAAAAGTTCTCATTCTGAGAATCAGCTAGCTCCTCTCTCAAGGCAGCTAGAACCTCCACCTGAGAAAAGCAGGTCTCACACTCGCTATCTATCTGGATAGACTTCTCGGCTTTCAGCTTAATCAACTCCATTCTAAGAGACAGACAGTTCTCACAAACAGTGGGTGGAACTGACAATGTCTCAAGCTCTAGCCTAGTCTGCGCCAGCTCAGCTCTCATTCTCTCCAAAACACCCAGATGCTCATCGCCCTTGGCTTTCAGCTCAGCTAAACTAGCTAGATGGGATGGGCAATCAACACAGGGTGCGACGACAGTGGCATGAGCATCTTTTAGCTCCTGCTGAGCGCTCTCAAGCTCAGTGGCCAAAGCGTCCCTCTCATCAACCCTTTCTGTGTACCTGGACTTCAGAGTTGACAGGTCACACAGAAGCACCTCACACTTTGGGCACTCACTGCTATCACCCAAGCAAGGGGAAGAAGATAGACTCTCAATTCTGCCGTTGGCCACGGCAAGCTCACTCTCTAACTCATCTATCCTCTTCTTAGCCCCTCTAAGCAGTTTTTCCCGATACTTTAACTCCTGACGATTGCTTTCAAGTAAATCAACGATTTCGCGTTCATAGGATGATACCTTTTCGTTGTCATCGTCGTCGGAGTCATCGGAGGAGCTCTTCTCTTTCTTATCCCCAAGAGCCATTGAGCAGAAGCTCTTGCGGGATCTTCGGCGCTGATGTGAGCGGCTCTTCGGTCTGTCCCCGAAGGCCATGAAGCAAAGGCCTGCTGGATCGTCCTTGTCCTTCCCCTTCCTGATGATGATCTCCTCATCGCTCGAGCTCGATGAAGAGGAAGAAGACGTGGACCGCTTGGAGTAGCTCTTCTCCATGTCGGCGAAGAAGGCCTTGTCGCGCTTCTTGTTCTCTCGCCGGTAGTCCTTCAGGGCCTTTCTGAAGAATCTGGTCTTTGGCTTGCCCTTGTTGAAGGAGGAGCTATCGTGCTTGCCGGAGTCGTGGAAGCCACCACCGGTGCCCTTCTTGTGTCCATTGCACTTGGGGCAGTCGGCGATGAAGTGTCCTGGATCACCACACTCAAAGCATCCGGTCTTTGTGCCGTGTCTTTTGAACATCCTTTGTCATAAACACGACGCACCCGGTTGTTAAACAGACACAAATCATCATCTCCCAAAGACTCAAGCTGGTCCTCAGTGATAGACATCAAAGAGAACCCAACACAACTCACAGAAGTGGGATCAACAGAAGGTGTAGCAAGGGCCAAAGACTTTGATCCAGAGCCAGTGAGATTTGATCTCAACTGGGTATCAACCTCGGTGGCCTTCAGCTTGCTAAACAAATCAGAAATGGTCAAGGTATCATAAGAAGTGCTCTCAGTGATAGAGGATACCTTGATCTCCCAGATCTTTGGGTCCAAGGTATGAAGAACCTTGAGCGCCTGTTCGTGATCTGAGACTAACTGAACACCCTCAGCCTTGTTGTCCCGAAGCTTGTTTATGATCGACTGAAAACGACCAAACAACGCTTCAACAGATTCACCCGGCTTTTGTGTGAAGTTCTCGTACTCACGCCGATAGGTCTGATAGAGCCGAGCCTTGACCTGAGCTGTCCCCTCATGGTGTGCCTGGAGGGTAGCCCAGATCTCTCTCGCAGTGGAGAGATGGCTCACACGCTCAAACTCAGTGGGACCCAAACCAGAAAACAAGATGTTCACCGCTTTGCTATTGTTCACATGCTGGGCGATGATACCAGGAGAATCACGCTCAGCAACTGGCAATATGACAAACGTAGCGTGAACGCAAATGTCCCAGATGTCCGAGCTTTGGCTCATGAGATAGGCTCGCATGCGAGTCTTCCAATAATTATAGCCATAAGCTTCCAAGGACGGGACCTTGCCAGGAGACGTCATGATCACTACTGGGGTTTAGAACCGGTTAAGGTATGGAAAAACCCTAACCAGGCTCTGATACCACTTGTAGGACCGAAAGTAGCGACCAGAGGGGGGGTGAATGGGCGCCTATAAAATTCTTTCGAATCAATGGCCTGGTCCCAACACCCAACGCACCTCAAAAGACTTAGCAGCAAAAATGTGAACAGATCACCAAAGCCTAAAAGTATCTAGCCTATAAGCGACCGGTGCCCTAGACAAAGAAAACACCAACACAGTGCTAATAGGCAGATAGGTACAACATTTAAAACATGAGCAGAACAGAGTTCACAATATCCATTTAAACTCAGTACAAATGAAAGGATGAGAAGTTACTGTTCAAAGTTGTCTCCAGGAAGGTACTTGACGAAGCCTGTTCGGATCAGTTGTGTGAAGCCTCTAGTCCTGTATGACAAAGGTTGTCCGAAGCCTATGAAGCGTGCGAAGTCTGAGGATGTCGAAGGTAGCTTTGGAGATGACGTGTCGAAGTCTGTAGTTGCCAAAGCTGGCTTCGAAACCCTTGTGCGAAGAACCCGGAGTATGTTGCTATCAAAGCCTGTACTACGAAGCTATCCAGCTAAAGCTTAGTACTTCGAAGATTACTTTGAGAAAACAAAGAAAAACAAAGTCTTCTGCAGAGCTTCGAAACCGTACAAAACTCAGCGAAGTGTGTTATGCTGAAGGTACTCGTTTTGTACTTCGAAACCGGTACATGCTTCTAAAAAACAGACTTGAGTAAACATGTTCGAAGGTGAACAACAGACTCCGAAACCCATATTTCGAATACCATTTTACTGAGAACCTTCGCATGCAAGGCTTCGTACACTTTACCAGAACCTGAACGGCGGCCTGGCAGACATGAGTGCAGACTTTGAACTCGAAGTTAAAGGACTTCGAAGCCCGTTCGAAGGGTGACTTCGCAAAAAGTACTTCGAACTCTGTAGCCGAACTGCTGAATAAACAAAAACCTATGAAGCCTATACTCCAAGAAGGTGGATTTTTAATTCTTGATCATAACCACGAAAAACTGAAATGCTAAACAAAATGGGGCCCACACTCAAGCTTCGGACATAGGAAATTTTGCCTAAAATATTTCTTTAGCCTGGACTCTTGAGTAGTTTAGTGAAGCACAAAAATCCTTGCACCAAAAAATATTGTTCAGATCAACACGTAGCACTAGCAGCAGAAGCACATGTAGCTTCTGACCAAGGAAGCTATGCAGCCATAGGCACTCGAGAGCCCTGCTGTATATCACAGAAAATACAGTCTGCTGCTGCTAGGGAAACCATTAAACAAACTTCAAACGCTAGCAGAGACAGCCTAGAACATCTAGCTATTCAGGCTAAGAGCAAAAGAAAACTACAGCACGAGAGCTATGAAACTGCAGCTATATCATTTCAGATGTTCTGTTCACAAATAAAGAATTCAAGAGGAAAAGTTCTTCAGGAACACGCCATCAAGAATCAAGCAGGAATAAAATGTCTCGGGTTCAACGCATGAAACAATACACAACAATCGTACCAAAAATGACCAGAATCGCAACGAGACATCAGAGAAATAATGACCGAACAAATAAACCTGACGAAGTAATCTCACTGTGTATGCGCGATGACGAGGTAAACAACAGGAGGAAGAATCCATGAAGAAAATGGCGGCGCACAAACAGGAGCAGGAAGATGAGATCTGATTTTTTGATTAAAGTGTCTCACACTAACCCTAGGGATTGGGGCCTTTTTATAGGCAGCCCAATTAAAAGATAAAAAGCAGAAATACCCCTAGAGTCTTTTACAGACACTGAAAATAAATGGAAAAGACTAAACTGCCCTTAGGATATTTTTTACAGACTCGACTGACTGACTATGGGCCTAGGGACAAAATAGTAAACTCCTATTTACAGATGACTTATCCGGAAGCTAAGCTTTCGTAGCGATTACGGCTTCTCTTCTGGACAGTCCGATGCGAGATCAGCGGTCGTCAGTTTTGCGCCGAAACTGACAAAGCGTCCACCGACTTTGCACCAGGTACCCGGATTGGGCCGGCCCGACTCCGCAGCTCCCTCAGCCCGGCAATCGCTCACCGCCCGTGTACCTGAGTCAATCCTGGTCAACAGTCCAGTGGATCCTCTACTGCTCCTAGCCCATGTACCCGGATTGGGCCAGCCCGACTTCGCGGCCTTCTCTGCCCGACAGTCGTTTGCTGCCCGTGTACCTGAGTCACACGCGGCCCAGACGCAGCAGGTCTTCTCTCTCTTTTCAGTCCTCTTTGACTATCGTTGACAATGACTCATCACATCTGGAGCCATGAGGCCCACGCTATTCAGCATGGCTCCTCATACGTCATCACCATCCCATTGTATCAGGCATTGGTGCAAAGTAGAAGGAATACAACAATTTGCGTGAATCAAGTCACACCCAAGCTGCACACTGTAGTTACCTTGCATGTCAATGATGAAGAATGTTGTTGGTAACGTCTTGTTACCCACCATCAACTCCTAGGAGAGTACGCCTTTTTCTTCAGAACTCTCACTGTTGACGCCATTGAGCATTAAGTTGGTTTTCTTTAAGTCTTCCTCACCCCTGCCAAGTTTCTTCGAAAGAGAGTAAGGCATTAAGTTGACAGTGGCGCCACCGTTGACAAGCATTCTGTAGATCGGCTTCCTATCAATGTGCCCCATGACGTAGATAGGCCTTAGGTGGCGAGCCGTATCCTCGGGTTTCTCGAAAATAGCATCTCGCGAGCCGAGGTTCAACTGAGCGACCTCGACCTCGTCTTGTGGTAGAGCAAACTCGGTGGGCAGCATGACGATGTTGATGTCCATCGCCTGAGACACGGGCCCCTCGGATACGGGCGTGTAGTCGTCGTCGAGCATGTCATCATTGTCTTCGCTCGAAACGGGAGTCGGGTTCTTTGTCTCCATTGGCTTAGGCTTCCATATCCTTTTTATAATTGGCTGAGGGCGGATTTCTTCAAAGATGGCATCTCGCTCATCCTCGACCTTCTTTTCACGCATCTCCTGTGATTGCAGACATTGTAGGTGCCTTTTTTTTCTAATTTGGACATGCCCGGAGATGCCCAAGATGGTTGAGGCTTAGTACCAGGTGCCACCACCTTTCTTATGTGACTTCTGGCCAAAGGGGTACCACCTACGTCAGCCTCTGGTGTTTTATACTTGGTAGGAACTTCGCTGCGGACCCTGTCGGCCGGACTGGCCTCGTTTGGCAGATCAAACTAGGCTTTGCCACTGGCCTCAGCCAGACTAGGGGGCTTACCTCCTTCGTGCTTCGGTGAAGGGGCCTTCGGGATTGGCTTCGAACGCCTTTTCCACCTCCTCGTGCCCATCTCCCTTGGATACGTCTCGTGCGAGTCGATTCGGAGGTACTACGAATAGCCTGTTGAAGACGTCTCCCTTCATCGCGTCTGTTTGTCCCTGCCAATTATAATACTCCAAAGGAAAACATGAGCAATGTTACACTGTGAAGGGTACTCTGGGGGCGAGTTGTAGTTTAGAGCCGTCACGCCACGATTTTACAAAACTGGGGATTTATTGAATTTTCAGATGTTGGGGAAAATGCTTCACTTTCAGGACTTAGAGATTAACAGTTCAAAAGGACTTATCAACTTCGGAGCTGTTGGGCTCATGCTCGAAGGTGGAGGGGTTGTTAAGCCGAAGGGTGCTTCGATCTACGATCCGAAAGAACCCTCCGCAAGATATAAGGCTTCGGAGCCAAACGACAGGATTGATAAGATGTTTTACTTATCTACTTGCTTTGGGTAGATTTTACCATTTTAACCCTGTTCAGGGTACCGAATAGTTTCCACTATGTCGGTTGTAATTGAGGGGTAAATAGGTCTTTTCCTTAGACATTTTTGCCTATAAATACCCCCCTTCTTACCCTGTAATAGGGATCGAATACTCAGCTATTCTAATACACATATTCGGACTACTTTAGCTATTATCCAGTTCGGAGGCTTGAGATAGTTCTTAAACACAAACTCATTGTTTGTTTGTTCTTGATCTCAGAGAACCTGTTAGCGTAATCTTTTACGCCAACACCAGAGAAAAACAATAAATACAAGATGTTCATCACTCGACCTCGTACATACGACAAACAAAGTATAGCTCGTAGGCTATTTTATTACACATAAATTAAAATAAAAGAAACTAAGAAAATAATAAACTTGATGAACATCTTCTTTAGGATCACATTCTTGAATGGGACAGCTACTCCGGACCTCCGTCTTAGAACGAAACAAACTCAACAATTCACCGTGAAATGCAAATATAATGCAAGGTAATAACAAGGAGAGATATTGGCTTTATTTGTAGAAATATACATTTTTAGTTTGCCTTTAATGTGAGTCATGTTTATTGGTTCTAAAGTAAATCAAGTATGATGCAACATCTTCTAACTCGAGAGTACGTTTTCCCTCCTCGCTCATCAGTCCTTACATGCTCATTCTATCATGCACACTTTGAATGTAAACTAACTGTGGGATGTCACTCCGCCCACCCTTGGCCGTGGGCTCAGCTTTTCGAAATGTTTTAACTCTGATCAGAGGTGTACCACTGTACCCACAAGGCACTTATTCCCGCACACAGTAGTGTGTCAAATGACTCATGTCACGAGAACTCATGCCGAGACCGTCAGCATGAATCACCCCAACTTAATAGTACCCACTCTTGGTTTCGCCGGCGCGCCCGACACTCCGGGCTAACAATGCACCCCCCTTTTGCGCCATGGGCCCAAGCCTCCCGCAGGATCTGCTTGCCCCGAAGTCCACCCGGTACGTTGGGAAGGAGCGACCCATACCTCTAGTCAAGACATACCCATTAGAATTGTGGTTGGCACGGAAGTGCTTTGCGATGGATCTCTCAGACCGGTCCGTATAGTGCCCCAGGTGCGACTAACCAATTTCCTCTCTTGCACCCGGAACGCACCATGCTAACTCAATTAACTAATTCCAACATCAACAGAATTCCATGGGGAGAGAAGTAAGGGGATCATATATGAGAATTCTCAAGTACATTACGACTCGTTTTTATCCCTATAGCATTTGTGTCGATACATTGGATACTATAATAATATTAAGTATTCTGGTGACAAGGAATTCAGGCTCAATAGCATGGCTTGGGTTTGCACAAAACAGTCGGGGATATGATAAATATAATGTAGGGTTCTCTTTGACTAATGCAATTATACCCTGCGTGTTTTAGCGATATTGAATTAAAAACTGGGTTAATATGCTCAAAAGAGAGGGTTGGTGACTTGCTTTGACTTGTGAACGGAGATGGAGGAACATTGGGGAAAACGGTCCGGCTCCTCGACGGTGTCGTAATCTTCTCGGCACGCAAAATGAGAATAACAAACAATTGAGAGAAATAATAAAGCAAATAGTACAAGCATTTTAATTAAATTGGTTAAAGTTGTAGAGAATGAAAGGAGAGTTTTCCTAGAATTGATATGGTGAATTTTGTAGAGAAATGGAGAGGATAAGAAATTTTTAAAGGTTAAGAATAATTTTGTTGGTTTTATTTTGGATAATAAAGAGTACAAACATATCAATTAAACTGGTTAAAAATGTAGAAGACAAGAAGATAAATGTTCTGAAATTTAAATAGAAAATTTTAGAGTTAATTCTAAGGAGCTATGAATTTTTGAAGTTTGAATTGATTATTCTCAAATTATATTTAAATTCTAACAATATAAAAGTTTATTATAAACATATAAATTTTATTGGATGAATATGAAGAGAATAAAAAGATAAACTTTCTAAAATTTGAATGGTAAAATTGTGAGTTAATTCAAAGAAGTTATGAGTTTTTGAAGCTTAAAACAAATTCTAGGATTTTATTTTAATTCCAATTAAAATAATATAAAATATTCAATGTAAACATATACATTTTTCCGAATGAACATAAAGAGAATAAAAAGACAAACTCTCTAAAATTTTAATGGTTAAATTTGGAGTTAATTTGAATAAGATATGAATTTTTCAAGTTTAAAACAATTTCTAGAATTTTTATTCAAAATAAAACAACCTCTGGTCCACGGTGAGCCAGGCGCATGGTGAACTTGAGCACTGTGCGTGTGGACTAGGTGAATGAGAGTCGTCCGATCAAGATCCGATGGCTGTGGGCGAGGCGGGTGCGATAACTGCAAATAGACGGCCTAGATTAAATTACATCGAACCGGTACTGATCAACAGCTACCATCGCAGTGGGATTTAAGTGATGATGGATGGTCTCGATCGCCTGATACCGGTTAACGGGGCCTGACCGTATCTAGGCGCTCCAATCCGGGATCTAATCCTGGCTGTTCGAGGCGAATCCAATGGCTAGGATCTGATTCGGCATGGCACGGGGTAAAAACCACAAGGTTGTCTTCTTCGGCGACGGCAGCGCACGACAGTGAGCACAACGGCGGAGGCGATGGCTGGCGGCCGGAATTAATGGTGAAAATGGAACCAGAAAAGCACGATGGTCAGTTTGGTACCGGGGTCGAGGGCTAGGGATGGCGTGTCGAGGCCGGCGATGAGCAAGAGCGGCGGAGTTGCTTTGGGTTGCCGGCAGGGAGGGGGCTCCGGTGGTCTTCGGCTAGATAGGAGGAGTGGCCGAGGTCGGGTAGGCGTCAGGGATCATAGTGGGGATGTCGGTGAGGCGGGCAGTGGTATCCAACAATGACGAGTGGCGGCTAGAGGTGAAGCAGAGGTGGCATCGATGTTGGGCTTGGTGTGGCTCGGGATTGCGGAGCTGAGGGATCTCTAGATGCGGTGTGACGGAGGAGGTAGGGGTATTTTATAGGTGTCACTAGCGGGATCAAAAGGGGCGAAATCGGGGGAAACCGAGGAGTAATTCCCCATTAACATCGACGAGCTCTCAACGTGTGGGTGCGCTGAATCGAGAAAATGTTGGGTACAGGTATAGATGGGAATTGATCATCAGAGATTGAGGAGCCGAGTTATCGCATCAATTTCATTGATGGCGTCTGGCGGTGGCGGATGCGGATGATAGGGTTTTGGCCGGAGTTGGGGGGGGGAGAGATTTGGGGGCGGTCTTCGCGGGGAAGATGATACCGATAAGTGGGCCAGAGTGGTCATCGGGTGCGTGCATGTCTGAGATTGAGGCAGACGATGCCAACAGGTGGGGCCTACGCACGGGAGAGAGGAGAGGGGGCTGACGGGTGGGCCAAGTCGGGGCGCATGTGCGGGAGGGATGGCACCGATAGGTGGGCCTGCACACGGGAGAGAGGAGGAGGCTGACAGGTGGGGGACGGGTGTCAGTGTGGCGCGAGAGAGAGGGGTTGGGCTGGGCCGGCTTGGAGAGAGAAACAGGGGAGGTGGCCCAATACGATTTAAAATTGTTTTTCTGATTAAAATAATTCAAGAAGTTCATTTATAAATATGAGCTCTTAGCAGAGGTTCTAAATTTTACAAAAATTCTCAAAAATACATTTTGGTCTTAGGAATCTAGCATAATTTTCTTAGATCAAATTTGAATTATTTCTTCATGTTTTCATTTATTTGGACATTTTCAGTTTATCCAAAATCACAAATAATCATTTTTCTGTTAAAAATAAAGTTTCTCAAAATTTGTATTTGGATGCCTCTTTTGGTTCAAACCTAATTAATTGACTTCAGTCAAATAAAACTTTTTATTACTTTATTTTATTTTTTCTTAAGGTTTTCCAATTAATTCAACCATTTTATTATCCAAACTCAATTTATTCATTTAAAAAAATTGTTTTCTCCAATTTACTAATTTTAGAAAATTCAAGGTATTACAGGAGCCCACGGGGTTCCTGTCCAATTGTATGGCGGAGGCATTGGTGGCTCTAGCGGTTTCGCCCACTACGAGCCGAATCCATTGCCCGGAGGGGGGTTCAACCACGTTGAAGGTATTTCAGACCATATTAGCGAAGGGTCCTGCCAGGCTAGAGGTATATTTGGCCAATGTGGGCTGAAGCCTCCCACCGGAGGGTTCGCCCAGAGCGGAGCTGAGTTTGGCCATTGGGGTCCGAGCTCATTGTGCGAAGGGTTCGGCCATTGGGGGCCGAACTCGTTACGTAGACGGTTCGACCATTGGGGTCCAAACCCACTGTGTGGAGGGTTCGGCCACTGGGGTCCGAACTTACTGTGCGGAGGGCTCAACCATTATGGTCTAAACCCACTGTGCGAAGGGCTCTACTAGTGGGGTCTGAAGCCACCCTCCGACTGCCTTGGCCCCTTCGGTTGTCTTAGTTTTTTGGATGGGGGCCTGTTTCCTTGGCGTTTTTCTGGTGTTTGTTCAACAACATCTTATACGAGTGTTACATTCCTTTTACACACTCCTACTTCAGGGTTCTTTGATACGAGTGTGCATGTGCGCGATTCTCCAATAATGATCGCTTTCCCCTCAGTTTACTCGGCCTATTCTGGCCGAATCAATACTTTCTTCTCATCAAGGTCGATGGTGTTGACGGGAAAGGGGTCTTTATCTAGCTTCATCTTTCGTCTGGAGTCTATTTTCAATCATCCTTCTTCTATGGCCGATTGAACCTGCCGACGAAAAACATTGCAGTCATTAGTATAATGAGAATGTGAATCATGGCACTTACAGTAGGGGCGTTTCTTTAGCTCGTCGGCGGTTCGAATGACTTGGCCCTTAGACAACCTGAGAAGCTGTCTCTTCAAGAGGAAATCAAATATTTTATCACACTTAGTTATATCAAATGAGTATTTGACTTCGCTTGGGCGACTCTTAGTGGGAGACGGCCGTAACTCAGAACAAGTGATGGGTTTGCTCTTAGCATTCCAAACCCATTCGACTGCATGCATGTCAACCGAATCTTCTGCTTCGTCTGATTCTTCCTCGTTGGAGTGTTCTATGATGTGGACTTCAACCCTAGGCTTGTTGAATGTTTTAATAAACTTTTTATCTTTGGCTCGACCTTCTTGGACCATAGCCTACTGTAAGACTTGGCTGACTTCTAAAAAGTTTTTGGTTGTCTAGCCTTTCTTCGATCTCAGAACGCAACCTGTTGAAAGCTAGATCCACCAAATCCCTTTGAAATATTGAGAATAAAACATCAGTTTCTGGTATCTCTAAAGCATGAGAAACCAAGGGTGGTTTCGGTATGGATGATGAGTGATTGACAAGGATGAGCGGTTGAGTGGTTGAGGTTGGTTGAGTGCATCGAAGGTTTCGATGTAAAGTGGAGAAGTGTGTGTGCCGAGGGTTTCGGTGATACGTCGCGTTCTTGTTTTAGCTTGTCTTGTATGTGCAGGGTGGAGATGTTGACTTACTATCGACGGCGGGTGATCAAGGGTCGAGCGGGGAGCTCGATGCCAGAGGTTCAGGGAGGTCGAGCGAAGTTGGAGAAGATCTCAAGAGTGCACGAAGAGACCGAGCAAGACTTGGACGGACGACTAACTGTGACAGCATGATGACCGGGTCTACGAGAGGGAGGCCAGGGCAAGCATTCCGGTGGCTCGAGGGGATCGAGAGTGGAAGTAGTTTGTTGGCACTCGGAGTCGCAAAGCGGTGTCATGAGTCGAAGGGTTGAGAGGCTTTGTCGGTTTTTTTGAAAACCGTCGCATATCTAGTTTTGTGAATTTTAATAGTTTGGAGTCTTTTTACTTTGAGTCATTGTGTAATAAAAGGTTGTGAGTCTAGAGTTAGTGTACTCCTTTGGTATATTTTTCAGAATTTTCTAATTCTGAAAATATATATTACAAGGAATAGGACTTTTGTGTAATTTTCAATTCTAGAGGGTTCTTTTTAGAAAATACTCCCCATGGTTGGCCTATAAATAGGGGACCATATCCATGCGCAGGTGGTGATTTTTTGTTGTTCTTTTGGGCTGAACTAAATATCAAATCCATCAATATTTGTTGTGTTTTTGCAGTTCTTATCAAATCAGTTTGTCACTATTCATGAAACAGGAACAACAGCCTTATCTCCCAACGCAGGTATGCAATTGTGGCTTTGATCGTTTTTGTGCAGCGATTTCTGGTGAATCTAGTGGAGAAGTTGATGTTGATGTTTATACATCTTTTGTTCTGCATGATTTGAATGATCCATTTTTGAAAGTTGTAAGTGATTTCTGATATTCCTTCTTATTTATTTTCTGATCAAACAAGGCATCACAGTTCTGGAATTTAACTCCTGAAATGGTTGTGTTTGTGTAGCACTATACATGTTTGATGAAATGTTTCTTTAAGTGTTCATCAACATCATGGTTGATTCTTGGGTTGTTTCTTGAGTAATATCATGGTTGAAGGGATTCAAAGGTATTCCATAACCCTTTTTGCAGAAATTGATAATTAATTCTTTCTACCATTTTGTTTTGTTCCTGCACAGAGTTCTGATACCAGATTAGTTTTCTTGTGTGATCACTTTTGAATATGATTTTTGAGCAGTTTTTTGCTGATTTTGGATCCGAGTCCTTCATAGCTTTTGATGTTCAAGTTTCGAGGATTCCATTTATGAAGTTCTCAAATGTTTTCATCACTTCTGCATTTATTTTTCTGCCCAACAAACTACCTAAATGATTCTAATCTTTGAGGAAATGTCTGATTTGTTTTGGTACTGTTTTTGGATCCCAGTTCTTCATAGCCTTTGAAGATCAAGTTTCCAGTGTTCCATTTTGGGAATTTGCAAGAGTTATTGACCACTTCTACATATATTTTTCTGTCCAACAAAGTGCTTAACTGATTATGAAAACTTGAGATTTCAGCTGAATACAATTCTCTGTTTTCAGTCTGGATTCAATCTTTGAGGCAATTTTTGATCTGTTTTGGTACAGCTTTTGGACCTGAGTTCTACATAACTTTTGTTGTACAAGTTGCAAGGGTTCCATGCTTGAAATTTTCAAAAGGTTTTGACCACTGCTACATATATTTTTCTGTCCAACAATATGCTTAACTCATTTTGAAAAAATTGAGATTTCAGCTGACAATTTTGGAACAGAAATTTCTGCAATATCTGTAAGTTGTACCACTACCGGCAGACTCAGGTGATTTTCTTTACTGTATTTTCAAAGACTCCCAATAGATTGTTTCTATATTTCATTACCTCTCTACTGGATTAAGAACTGTATAGTATTTTCAATCCTCATGCACATGAATTATTTCTGGATGTTTACATTGTGATAGATTAAATTGCTTCATGCACATTACATGTGGTCCTTCTGATAATATACCTATGAATGTGTGATGTTCAGTATAATTCATCTGTGAGCCCGTCTAATCTAGCTTGATCATTGTGCTATGATTAAATATGTTTGAAATCCATATACTTGCCATGAACATGATGAAATGCCTAAGAATTGTTGAAATGTTTGCTGATTTGTCTATTTGTTATAAGAGTAGTGCTTGTGATCTCTCAAACTGTTATATCACATCATATCTGACAGGAGAGTGATAGCACTTGCTTTATTTGGGATTTTGTTGTGAAAGATTATTAGCTTTCATTTTTGTTCGTTTTAGAGGTATGTTGGGTGTCTTTGAAAAGGCCATCATAATCACGAGAATTTGTTGAGGAGCCTATTCACCCCCCTCTAGTCGCCATTCTGATCCCACAAAGCACTTGATGTACTCAGAGACACTCTCGCTAGATTTCTGTTTGACCGATGTCAAGTGTGAAAGCTTGAGTTCTGTTTCGCACATATAAAATAGTAATGGAACTTTTGTTCCAATTCGGCCCACATTTGGACAGAGTTCAGCGGGAGCACCGAAAACCAAGTTAAAGCGGTGCCGGATAATGTGAGATAAAATAGTCTAAGTTTTAAAGCGTCCGACCCACTAGCTTCTCCACACTACGCTAAGAACTGGTTGACACGCTCTAGTGTGGTTTTGTTACCCTCACCGTCGAACTTGGTAAATTCAGGGTATGGTATAGTGTCGAAATGGTTGGGGTATGGCTTCCGGTAAACCCCAGCCTGACCCCTAGGCACGTAGCCGGTGGACTCCCTAAACAGCGCACGGATCCGTTCCTCAATGTCGTCTTGGCCTCTTTCCTGTGCGTGTCTCTCATGCGGGGGCGCAACACATGATGGTATGTCGGCGTGTCGGCGTGTCGGCCGTGGTGGTCTTCCTCATGTGCTAGCTTCAGATGTGTGATGTGTTCGGGCCTCTACGTCAGCGTGGGAGCATGCGGCGTGGCCAATGCTGCAAAAACTAGTGCAGGCGTAGGCGGTGTGCAATAAACAGGGTTAGCTTGGTAATGGCTTGTCTCGGCCGTATATGTCCAGGCCAGAGACAAGATAGTTTTGCTAGTACTACCATTGGTTCTGCTATAGATGCGATTTACCCGGGGTACACTAGCGATTGGAGCTGTAGGAATTGCCTCAGTAAAGCCAAACCTTCTAAGCGTCGCCTCTACTTGAGAGCCAACTGCCGAATCTAAACGGTTGGCTAGCGAAGCGCTAACAACTTGATCTAATGATGGGACTATTTTTTGCTCAATCTCTAAAGAAGATAAAGGAGGCGATACTGGTTTTACCTAAGTCCGAGCAATGTCATGGATGTTGATGTCGCGCTTGACGAAACCCGTGCGTGTCTTGACATAGCTCCCAAGCATGAGATCTTGTAGCTCTTTCATCTCTGCCTCGATCTCTACCCGGTCTTCTTCGGGGATATATTCAAGGGTAGGCGTTATGATGTTGCGGTTGTTGATCTTTGCTCCCCCTATTGGACCCATCGGCGTCGTAGACATAGTAGTCGACATAGACGTACCCGTGGCCGATGTAGATGTACTTGTCATGTTGGCATAGCCGTCCCCAGTGGAGTCACCAAAAAGTATGTTGACACAAAAATGTGCCACCACACTTGGGTTGAGTTTCCTGGCAGCCACGAAGGGTGTTCTCGCAGCCTCCAAAACCAGTTTCCTGGCTCCGAACCCCTTCAGCGAAGGGGCTCCAAATGTGAAAACCTGCAACAGAACAGAGATCAAGTGCCAATTCGGCCTAGAGACCGAATTTACTAAGTGTTGCAGTAGAGAAACTAAGGTGGCAATATGTTACGTAGATTGACGGATACTTCACATGCGAAGTAACAAGGCGATAGCAATCTGTTACATAGATTAATGGGTACTTCACAAGCGAAGTTGTAAGGCTTACCACCATTTCGAAGTGGCCGTCGGAGTGCTTCCAGGCAAACCCACGAAGGTTTTACAAAAAGGTAAATAAAAGTTAAGTACGGTTCAAATCTAGGGCTTGTGGTTGAATTTTTTCGGGGGTTAATGAACCGGCCTCACCCCTATATTTATAGGGGATAGTCTTCTTATCTCTAAAGATAATCTAGTAGGATTCGGCCTAATCGAGTTTAGGGATAAAAACAATCAGAATCAGACTCAAACTCTATCTCCAAAGCGAACCCGAAGTGGGCCTTCGGTAGGGCAGCTGAAGCCTGCTCCTTGGGATGAAGCTTCGGCAAGGCAAGCCTCCGATGGGCCTTCGGGCCGAAGATAGCAGGCCGCTAAAAGGCCACCGAAGCCCAATGTTTGATGGGTCTTCGGCCCTATAAGGCTTTGGCCTGTACCAGGACTTGTGTATTTTTGGCCCAGATTACCAAAAAGTGTGTTTTGACAATCTTGACCATTAATGCCATTTTTTCTATCAACAGATAGTCCATAGTTTCCACCTGTCACTCCCATTAGTGATGAGTTCCAATTCGACCTGTCACTAATGTGGGTGCCCCATCATTAGTGACGGACCGTATTACGACCTATCAATAATAAGGCAACATCATCGATTCGTCCAAAATGTCATATCACTAATAGTGTATTAGTGATGTGCATCAATATCCATCAATAAAGCTACATCACTAAAAACTGGTTTTGTGGTAGTGGGAGACAACTGCCTCTATTTTATTACAGCTCACTAATGTAATTACAGCCTCCCCTTTTGGGTTGTTTTTATCTTTGATCGCTGTTTTGACGATGTGTTTGTGCTCTGCAGCTGTTCTGAGCATAGTACCTGCTAGAAATTTAATCACTCCACCACGAGCATAATGATCTCCTAGCCTAGAATATCAAATTGTTGCAGGTGGATATCACAACGGAGACCTTTGCGGTCGATGCTACGGTGATGGCTGAGAATGCCACTTGTATATTAGAGGAGGCTGATCGCCAAGTGGTGGCTCTAAGGACCATGATTGAGAAGGTGAGGGAGGTTGCGGGAGTTTCCTGGTGGGCCTTCAATGTGGTTGAGTACTAGAGTAAGTTTTTTCGGGTGGTCACTCCTTTATTATTGTCTTGTTTTCTCTTTGCCTTAGTCTTCATCTATCTTCTGTTTGTAGGGAGGCATGAATGGTACTAGGCTCAAATTGGGGAGCTTGAGGGTAAAGAGGTCGAGGTTCACATGGTGGCCTAGAACGCATACTCGCTTGTGGTCGAGGATGCTAACATGGAGTTCTCGGTCAAACTTGAGGGGTTCGAGACCTAGCTCTGCCACCTCGTCAACGAGGTGGTGAAGTCAAGGGCCAAACAGGCTTTGGTCTATGTTCAAGCCAACTTCTCGGTGGACAACCTTTGGCTATCAGAGTGTGGAATGCCCATTGGGGTTACCTGATGAGGACATCCCTACAGTCGATACACCTATACTTGAGTACCAAGGACTGATGACTCGTGCTCGAGTTCGTCAACTCAATGATCAGGTGAACTCGCTCCTTGACACTCAAGTGAAGTCTCCTATGAATGGATTACTAAGTTCCAGTTATGATTGTATTATACTTAGGAACATGGGAGGAGAGGTGCAGGATCGACCGATTGCCAACCACAACCTCTATCGACATCGGCCACCCCTAGGATCACCATCAAGATCAGTTATCACTCAAACATCGGCATCCATCGACATAATCCATCAGGACGATTGCCACCACCATCGGCCGGTCGCTGATGACATCGGCTATCACTCAGATCTCCATCAACCATCAGGCCGATCGACTGACCACCAGCTGCCAACCTCTTCTGACCTACAACCACTACTTGGCCCACAATCAACAACCATACGCTACTTCTATCGGCATCGGCCACCACTCGGATGATGGCCTCCTTCCATCATTAGGATGATACGCTTGCGAAGCCACTAATCGGGAGCTAAGCATCCGACTTATTTAAGTGTGAGTTTTGTTAGGATCATGAGTGTGTTAGGATTGAGTCCTTCTAGGGCACATCTCATATCCTTAGGACACGGCCCATGCCTCGAGTCCTGTAAACCCTATAAATAGTTGGCAGCTGCCACATTTAGGGTTGGTTTTGCTTAGATTATTCTGTCGTTGCAGTTTCATCATATACCGGTTTGTAAACCCCATACTTCTAATCTTCAGATTATCATCTGTAATTTCATGTTGTGTTTACCTTGTTCTTACAAAGTTCTATGATTTATTTGTAGGATCAAAACCTTCATGGTGTGGTCAACTACATAAAAGCGTATTTGATAACGACTATACGAGAGGGTGTAGCGATTGCAAGAATTTGGTCTCTTATCGGAAACCTTAAACCGTCAACGTCCACTCGTTGCATCAATCGTACTTATTGGAAGATTGGGCCACACACATGACGTCCCCATGCTCATCAAGTGGTATTAGAGCAAAGTTTTCCCGTTAGGTATCAATCTATCTTTGTGTTTTCTTTAACCCAGAGTACCAAAAAAGCCACACAAAAAATATTTCATTGTTCTGTGTTAGATTGTTTTTCCGCTGTCTCCAAACCATCTTGATCCTTTTTCACCGGATTGATTTCAGTCTTGCTTTCTTGAGTTTGAGTCCTTTGTTCAAGTCTTGTTAATGGTTTAGAGTCGTGTTCTTGCATCTAGTTTGAGTTTTGTGTTGTGGCGAGAGCCTTCCCTTGAGAGATCGAGTTCGTCTCGGTTTCAGATCGTAACCGTTGTTGTATTTCTTTTCTGCATCGCAAGCCTGTAGATAGGTTGCAAACCGCCTTGTGTTAATCGCCTGACAATGGTAGCCTCCTTGTGTTCTATTGCAAAACCTATTTGAGGAGTTCTTCAAGAACCGAACAAGCAAGAAGAAGTGCAGGCACTATGTTCTACACACCTTCTGAAATGTTTTGGCAGCAACCTCTACATACGGATCTTTCCAGAGCCATACAAGAAAATTTTCTTTTGTCCATAGATGTAATAGCCCTAATTTTCAAAGGTAAAAATAAAAAGAGAAATAAAAATTTTCCATAAAAGAAATATTTTTTATTATTGAATAAGCTGAATTTTTTACAAATTTTTAGGATCTTTGTAAGCAGCTCATAAAATTTAAATGACATTCTACAATTATTTTTATTAAGAAATGAATTTAAATCAAACTTGGGCCGTATCCCTCCATTCTCCCTCCTCAGGCCAGCGTAGCCCACTGCCATTTCGCGCCCTCACTGACATGTAGAGACCACCTATCAACCCCCTCTCCCTCGTCCCGCGTGTGCCCGCACCCTTCCTCTCTCGCTGTCCCAGCGACCCCACCTATCGGCGCCATTCTAATGCGCTCACGCCCGCTCGTACACACTAGCTAGTGGTCCTGCGCTTCCAGGTTCGTCTTCCCCATGCTATCGCCCCCAAATCCCGCCTGGCCACGTGAACCCTAGAACAATCCCCTCGTCGTTGGCCTCCTTCCTGCAAATTGATGTGAAATAATCACTCTCCTTGACTTGGTGACTGTTTTCCCTATGATTCTTACGCGTTGAATCACGCAATCACCGGGGGCATGCACGAAAGTACCTCACCAGAATTTTGGAAAGTTTTCCCTCATCTTTCCTTCTATGCCGCCTTCCATCCATATGCTCAACGCTCCTATAAAAACCCTCGACGTCTACCGTGTTCCGGCCACCTAAAACGCGTAGATCTCACCTCACCAGAATGACCACACGCTAGATTTTAGTGTCGCCCCTATGTTCCACCTTTAGCCGCCGCTTGTCGTCATCGGATACCCTCGCCTTCCTCGCCTTCAACTCTGTCGTGGTCTCCGACACCTCCCTGACCCAAGCATCATCTTCGATCGTACTGAAGATCACCAGAACACCTCCATCGTCGACAACCCGAAGCTTCACCACCACCACGCTCATCACCGGCTACGCTCCATCGACCCCTAGCCCAAACACCGGTATCATCGCATTCTTCTCCTTAACCCGGTTCCATTTTTGCTTTCATCTTGGGCCCTAGGCCATCTCCGTCGCTGCTAGACCACCGCCAGCTCCCTGCCATCGCCGGAGAAGATGACCAACGCATGTTATTACCTGTGCCATCCCAGATCCACTCACGACTGAACGATCGAATCCGAGTAGACGAGATTAGATATCGTGCGGCTTTAATCTGGCCCATCCATTTGATCAAAGCGGTACTGAGTCCTCCCGGCCGTCAGATTTCATTTAAACGCCCCACACGATCAGTGGCCACAAGATCTCGATCCAACGGTGATCTGCACTCTGGCTCACGCGCACAGTGGGTTGGTTCACGGTGGACCTGGCTCACCGTGGACCAGCAGCCGTTTTAGATTTAAAATAAATTCCAGAAATTGATTTAAACTTTAAAAATTCATAACTTCTTCAATTTAACTCCAAATTTTACCATTCAAATTCTAGAAAATTTGTCTTTTTATCTACATGTTTAGCCAATAAAATATATATGTTTGTACTATGCTTTTTCTTTATTTTAATTGTTTTATTCCTTGTTTGCGTGCCCAAAGACTACGACGCCGTTGTGGAGCCAAAATATTTTCCTGAGGTTGCCCCTTCACCATTTGCAGATTAAGGAAAGTTACCACCTCATTTTTGAACATATTGAAACCAAGTTTTATTCAAATATTGCTAAAACCAATAGGTTATAAATGCATTAGTATGATTAAATGCCTTACATTATAATTATTAGATCATCCAACCTTGTTGTGCAAACCCAAGCCATGTTATTGAGCCTCAACTCCTTGTCACCATTATTATTAAATATTAGATAGTGTCCAATGTATTGACACAACTGCTATAGGCTACAAATGAGTCAAAGACTAGTCCCTTGGATTCTATTATAGGTTTCCCCGATATTTCTCTCATCCCTTGGTATTCTGATAGACTTGGAGTATAGGTCAAGTATGGATCGTTCCAACTTGATGCACTAAGTGGAGGGGGAAAGTGGCACTTGCGGGTGACTTGTACCGACAAGGCACAAAAGGGGGCACGACATTGGTCCAATGCGTTGGCACACCGGCGAAACCTATTGGGGTTGATCTCGAGTTGGTGTGTTCCATGCTAAAGGTTTTGGCAGGGACTTAGTCAGGGTATCGTTGTGATATCTTGGTCGACGTCGGGTTCTTACCTTGTGGGTACAGTAGTACACCTCTGATCAAAGTACAAACTTTTCGAAGAGCCGAGCCCATGGTTAAGGGTGGGTTTAGCAATGTTCCACAATTAGTTTACTTTATGATTGGTGCATGTAAGGACTGTTGAGCAAGTGAGTACCGTTTGTACTTCTTGAGTTATAAGATGTTTCATTATTCATGATTTACTTTCCACACAATTAACTTGATCACATTAAATGCTTAACAATAAAAATGTACTTTTCTGTACTTTAAGCCACTACCTTCCTTTTTATTACCTCTGCATTATTACTGCATTTTCGGTGGCTTATTAAGTACTTATGTACTTATTCCCATTGAAAACCACTTCAGAGGTAGCTTATTACAAGGAGGATGGTCTAGAGTAGGCGCCAGACTCTAGAAGGCATTCATCTAGAAGATTTCTTTTTATATTTCTTTTACTTTTACCACTTGTGTAATAATGTGGTCTACGAATCACCTTTGATTGACGTATGTACGCTATCATGTGATGAACATCTTGTTATTATTGTTTTTTCTTCGGAATTACAATAAAGTCTGGAATTATTAAATTTCGGACGCTACAAGATGGTATCAGAGCCGACTTGACTGTAGGAAGCCAAACATACCTGCCTAGCACTTAGTTTTGCAAAACTTATTTCATGAAAACCTACTTCATAAATTTTTTCGTCTCCCTGACCCTTGAATTTTTTTATAGATGCCGGTTCATAATAATCATACCTACTGCCATGAGTATGATTGATTTATCAGAGAGCTTCGGGTGCTAGTCTGTTTTCTCTGGTTTGCCTTTGAGCCTATGTTTCATGGAGTTTATACGGAGGAGGCAGGAGGCCCCTATGACGTCTCAGTCATGATCCACACCACCAGCATGCAGCTCTCCTTCAACGCAGCAGTCGGGGGCATGACTTTTTCCATCGCTAGCCAGCGCGCCGCTCTTCAGGCTCTCATAGAGTTGAGACTAATCTACAACGATCGTCTCTGAGACACCTCCTACCATCATCTGTCCATGCGCACACCGGGAGGCCACCACAACATGTTGGTCGATTTCGTCTCCGACCGGAACCCCATCATTGTCTGACATAGTCGGCTTCTGCAGGCTATGGACTTTATCCATACCAAGGCCATCCTTGACACCGACGACCACCACAACATCATCGAGTTCCTTGTTCATGAGACGAAGAGCTTTATCTAGCAGAACGGCCAGCTGCAGTGCAAGATAATAGAGCTTCAGAAGGAGATTGCTGAGATATTGCCCCTCGTCCATAGACGGCAGAAGCCATTAGGGATCCCGCTCCTCGACCGAAGGGGACTACTCTGCCGAGAGTACCCATGGGACCCACTAGCTCCGGCGCCGCCGCTCCTGGACTAGTCGACACCTCAGAGCCGATGATCGATAATTTCGTTGAGCCCAGCCTTCCCTGAGCCGCTCGTGGATCTGAGAGCACCGAGACTGCCTTCGATGACAAGTATATTTTCTTAGACACTAGTTTTCATTGCATGTTAATTTTTATGATTGTGGTACTATCTAGAGCAACGTGTGCTATAGATAGTACGAAAATAAGAGTTGTAATATGTTAAACCATTTTATACCACGAATAATAAAAGAGTTGAGAACTATTTTTGTTAAATATTCTAAGTCCTTTTTACACCTAGGATGTTACTACCTTCAGAATGGACAACAATCATAGCTCGAGTTCAAACAACAACGAAGAAGGTGCTGCCAACAATATGCTGATAGGTGTTGTACCCAACTGGGGTGCAACATGACAGCGTTAGTCTAGACTACCTGCTGCCAATCACCCCACCCTAGCAGAGATGATGGCCAATCAAACTAGTTGATCAGAGCACTGCTAGTGCAAATGTAGCAACAGTAGGCACAGATGCACGAGAAGCAGAATTAGTTGAACCGTATGCAGTAGCAAAACATGGAACAACTCCCTCGCCAGCACGCCCCTACAACTGCCCCTGTGCCTCAACTACCTGAGTTCCTGCACGTGAGGCCTCCTACGTTCTCAAGCACGACCATCCCAATGGAAGCGGGTAATTCATTGAGGACCATAGGTAAGAAGTTGGATCTTCTACCTTGCTCAGATAGGGAGTGAGTGGCGTTCGCCGCTCACCAGCTTTAGGGACCCACCGCAGCGTGGTGGGATAATTACCGTGAGTCTTAGCGTGAGGGCCATGAGGTCACTTGGGCAGAATTGACCGTCGCCTTTAGGTTCCGCCCACATCCCTGCTGGGATCATAGCACTGAAGAAGCAATAATTATGTGACTTGCAGCAGGGGAGAAATACTGTCACAAAATACCTTCATAAGTTCAACCGTCTAGCCTGGTATGCACGAGAAGAAGTCCACAACGACACAGATCGTTAAGCCAAGTTCCTGAGGGGGCTAAAGGATGAACTCTCCATCCAGCTCATCGCATCGGATTATGCCGACTTCCAGAGGTTGGTAAACAAGGTTGTACATAAAGAGAACAAACATAACAATTTGGATCCAAAGAAGAGGAAGATGATAGCTTTTAAGCAGCATCAAGGGAATGCCCAGAGACCCCACTTCACACCTCCACCCCATCCTCGTCCCGTCTATAGGCCACAATACACTGTCGGTGGCTCAAGCACAAGGAATCCTCACCCAGATCCTCTATCTCCATCCGCTCCACCAGTACCTGCTATGAAGACTGAGATCTTGAGGGACAAGAACGACAAGCTAGTGGTCTGCTACAACTGCCGCAAAGAAGGACACTACGCTCATTAGTTCCCTCACCCCAAGCATTCCCAAGGAGCTGAACCAAACCAGGTGGTTCGTGCTTGCATCAACCACATCACCGCCAAAGAAGCTCAAGAGGCATTGGAAGTAATTCTCGGTATGTTCACTGCCAACTTCATACCCATGGTAATATTATTTGACTCTAGAGATTGTGAAAATGAATGTGTTGGAAGTACCTAGCTTATCTAAACCTATGATAATAGCCACTCTTAGTAAACAAACCCTAGCAAACCTATACAACCCAAGGATAAGAATAGACATCCATGGGATATTATTTTGGGCCGACCTAGTCCTCATAGATTATAAGGGCCTAGACATCATCCTAGGGATGGATTGGTTGATGAAGCACAAGGGAATGATAGATTGTGCCAGCAAGTCAATCACCGTAACCAGCAAATAAGGAACCTCTGTCACTTTCAAGATGGCCACCTGAGTACTGGAAAAAAACACTACTCCATCATATGGCATTAGAGGAAGTACCCGTGGCCCGAGAATACCTGGACGTTTTTCCAGAAGATCTGCCAGGGATGCCACCCAAGAGAGATATTGAGTTTAGGACTGAGCTTGTTCTCGGAACAACACCCATCTCCAAGCGACTATACAGGATGGACGCTAATGAGTTAGCTGATGTGAAGCGTAATATTGAATATCTTGAACAGAAGGGATACATCAAACCTAGTACCTCGCCTTGCGGAGCACTGGTCATATTTGCAATGAAGAAGGACAAGACAAAGAGAATGTGTGTGGACTACATAGCTTTGAATGAAGTGACCATCAAGAACAAGTATTCGCTACCTCGGATTGACGATTTATTTGACCAGCTAACAGGATCCTCAATTTTCTTCAAGATTGATCTCCGATCGGGTTACCATCAGTTAAGGATCACAGAAGAAGATATCTCGAAGACTGAGTTCACGTCTCTATATGGATTATATGAATATATGGTGATGTCATTTATACTCACGAATGCCCCACCATTCTTTATGAACATGATGAATAGTGTCTTCATGGAGTTTTTGGACAAGTTCATCATG
Source organism: Zizania palustris (assembly GCA_019279435.1). Taxonomy (NCBI): domain Eukaryota; kingdom Viridiplantae; phylum Streptophyta; class Magnoliopsida; order Poales; family Poaceae; genus Zizania; species Zizania palustris. Next base: position 46,638 of record JAAALK010001323.1, on the reverse strand, counting down.
GTATTCATCGACAATATTCTCATATACTGCAAGACCCCAGAAGAGCATGAGGCCCATCTTCGTCCAACCTTGGGAAAGTTAAGGGAGCAGCAGTTATATGCTAAGTACAGCAAGTGTGAATTTTGGTCATGTGAGGTGAAGTTTCTAGGGCATGTCATATCTGCCAAAGGAATAGCAGTAGATCTTACCACCCTGGAAGTAGTAACAAATTGGTTGCAGCCTACAAATGTGTCTGAGATCCGGAGTTTTCTAGGACTAGCCAGATATTATCGCAGATTCATTGAAATCTTTTCTAAGATAGAGAAGCCCATGACTAGGTTGTTGCAGAAGGAAGTGAAGTTCAAGTGGACTCTAGATTGTGAAGAAAGTTTCTGGACCCTCAAGAAGAAGCTAGTATCAGCTCCAGTTTTGATCCTGCCTGATATACGGAAGGACCTTCATGTTTAATGTGATGTCTCTCGTCAAGGACTAGGGTGTGTTCTGATGAAAGACGGGAAAGCAATTTCATACGCCTCTCGGCAATTAAGACCGCATGAGTTAAACTACCCTACCCATGACTTGGAGTTAGCAGCAGTGGTTCATGCACTGAAGATATGGAGACATTACCATGTTAGTAATAGATGTGCAGTCTTCACCGACTATAAGAGTCTCTGTTGATAGCAAAAAATGGCATTAATGGTCAAAATTATCAAAATATCAATTTTGGTAATCTTGGGCCGAAAATATGCAACTCCTGGTACAGGCCAAAGCCCTGAAGTGTCGAAGGCCCATCAGCATGGGGCCTTGGTGGCCTTTCAGTGGCCTACTTTGTAGGCTTGCTTTGGTGCGAAGGGCCCTTCGGAGGACTGCTCCGCAAGAAGTGTTGGCCTGATGGGTTGGTTGTGGCAAGGCCTGGAAAGGCCCACTCCGGCCAGTAGAGTTTGAACCAAATCAGTAGAGCTTGACTGTTTTGATCTCTTATCCGTTATTTAACTATTTAAGGCCAAACTATTAGTAAACTAGAATTAGAGATAAGAAGACTAGCCCCTATAAATATAGGGGTGAGGCCGATTCAAATCGCCCTATCGACTCAGATCAATACTTCAAACCCTAGTTTGAATTGTAGCTTTATTTTCATCCACTTTCTGCATTAGCTCAGTACACCTTCGTGGGTTTGTGTTGGAAGCCCTCCGTCGGCCACGCCGTAATTGTGGTAAGCCTTGTTGGTTAGCCTGTGAATCATCCATTAATCTATGTAACATATTGCTATCACCTTGTTGGCGCGCTTGTGAACCATCTGTTAATCTACGCAACAGATTGCTACCCTTCCTTCTATCTATTTTCCTACGGCTGCACATGGTAATTCGGTCTCCAGGCCGAATTAGCACTTGATCATTATGTTCTGTAGGATTCACGTTTGGAGCCCCCTTCGCCGAAAGTTTCCGGAGCTAGGAAGCTCGTTTCGGAGGCTACCGGAGAACCCTTCGGCAGGTCTTCGCTCCGTCCGTTTGTGCAAGATCCATCACGCTATTATTAGTCTAGTCAAGTCCTGCGCACCGGAGCCACTTCACATCGGGGTTGCTTCACACCGGAGTAACACCAGAATGCTCTGCATTGGACTTCGTCGCACCAGAATGCTCCGCATCGGACTTCATCGCACCAGAACTCTCCGCATCGGACTTCATCGCACCAGAACTCTCCGCGTCATATTTCACGTTACGATATGTTTAGAGCCTGCCTTCGGCTAGATCGATCCGAACGCCGAATGTTACCTTCGGCGCATACTTCGCACCAAACGCTGAAGGTTTCCCTTCGGTGACCCTTTGCATAGTACACTCCGAACCAATCTGGCTTCGTTCTGCCGATTAGGTTATTTTATCTATATATTTTGGCTAATTGGATTATTTATGTGTAATCTGATTGCCTAGCGACTCCACCCCCTTCCCACTGTTAAGGCTAGTCAGAACGCGACGTCAACGTTTTGTTACGCTTAAGATTGTCCCTAAGTATACATATGTTTTTGGATCGTCGAACCGGCCCAATTGTGGGGGCACATTTTTGTGTCAACACACTTTTTGGTGACTCTGTTGGCGACTCACTACGCCTAAATGACGTGTACACCTACATTGGCTACAAGTACCTCTACAACGACTACTACGTCTACAATGCCGATGAATCCTTTGTGGGGCACAGAGATCGACAACCGCAACATCATGATGCCCACCCTTGTAGATATCCTCGAGGAAGGTCGGATGGAGATCGAGGTGACGATGAAAGAACTTTAAGATATGATGCTCGGGAGTTATATCAAGAAACACACAGACTTCATCTAGCACGACGTCAACATCCTCGACCTCGCTCGGGTTGAGGTAATACCAGTGTCGCCTCCTTTATCTTCCTTAGAGATTGAGCAAAAGATAGCCGCATCTATAGATCAAGCTGTTAGAACTTCGCTAGCAAACCGTTTAGATTCGACAGTTAGCTCTCAGGTAGAGGCAATGTTTAGAAGGTTCGGCTTTACCGAGGCTGCTCCTCCAACTCCGATCACTAGCGTACCCCTAGTAAATCGTATTTATAGCAGAATCGATGGTAGTACTGGAAAAGCTATCATGTCTCCTCCCTCGACATCTACGGCCGAGACCGATCACTACACTTACGTCCAGGCTAACCCTGCTTACAAGGCATCTCCTCTACCTATGCCTGCGCTAGCTTTTCCCATGCTACCTGCACCGCACGCTCCTATGCACCCACATAGACTTGAGCACATCATATACCCTGATCCAGCACGAGAGGAGAAGCCTCACGACTGGCAAGCATAGGCAGGAGGCCAGGACGACATTGAGGAGCGGATCCACGCGCTGATTAGAGAGTGTACCGGCTTTGCGCCTCATGATCAGGCTAGGATTTATCGAAAGCCTTACCCCGATAACCAAATTCGATGGAGAGGTTAGCAAGACCGCACTACAACATGTCAACCAATTCTTACCACAGTGTGGAGAAGCTAGTGGGTCAGATGCATTAAAACATAGATTGTTTTCGGCACTACTGCCGATCTCCATCCAAACATGGGCCTAGTTAGAACAAAAATTCCATGACTACTTTTATACAGGCGAGACAGAACTTAGACTTTCACACTTGATGACGGTCAAATAGAAATCTAGTGAGAGTGTCGCTGAGTACGTCAAATGCTTTAGGGACACCAGGAACCGATGTTTTAGTCTCAATATTTAAGAAAGAGATTTGGTGGATCTAGCTTTTAACGGATTGCATTCTGAAATTAAAGATAGGCTAGACAACCAAAACTTTTTAGAGGTCAGTCAAGTCCTATAGTAGGCTCTGGTCCAAGAAGGCCGATCCAAGGATAAAAAATTCATTAAAATGTTTAACAAAGCTAGAGCTGAAGTTCACATCATGGAGCGCTCCGAAGAGGAAGAGTCGGAGGAAGAGAACAATTTGGCTGATATGTATGTGGCCGAATGGGCCCGGAACACTAAGAACAAACCTGTCACTTGTTCTGAGCTACGACCGTCTCCTACTAAGAGTCAGCCCAACGAAGTTAAATACTCTTTTGATGTGACTAAATGCGATAAAATATTTGATTTCCTCTTGAAGAGCCAGCTTCTTAGATTGCCCAACGGCCAGGTCATCCCGACCGCCGACGAACTAAAGAAACGCCCCTACTTTAAGTGGCATGACTCTCATTCTTATTATACTAATGATTGCAATGTTTTCTGTCGGCAGGTTCAATCGGCCATAGATTCTAGTCCGAAGATGAAACTGCACAAAGACCCCTTTCCCATGAACACTGTCGACCTCGACGAGAAGAAAGTGTTGATTCAGCCAGAACATGCCGAGTCATCTATGGGGAAAGCGGTCGTTATTGGAGAACCTCGTGCATGTATACTCATACCAAAGAACCCTAAAGTAGGAGTGTGGAAAAAGAACATCGACACATCTTCTTCGGCTAGGGCTCACAAGAAGCTGAAGGTAACATACCCGATGCTATTGAATAAACACTAGAAGAAGGCCGAGAAGACATGAACCTAGCCAAAAATGCAAAGACAACTGAACAAGCCAAAACATCTGAACCCTTCGGAGGGTGAGTCCGTACCCTAACAGCCAAACCCTCTGAAGGCTGAGCTCAGACTCCAATGGCCGAACCCTCTAAAGGCTGAGTTCGTGCCCCAATGGCCGAACCCACCTTCGCTCTGGGCGAACCCCTCGGTGGGAGAAATCGGCCCGCAATGGCCGTATCCACCTCCGCTCTGGGTGAACCCCCCAGTGAGAGATCTCGGCTCGCAATGGCCAAACATACCTCTGGCCTGGTGGGCCCCTTCACTAATATGGTCCAAAGTACCTTCGACGTGTCCGAACCCCCTCCGAGCAATGGGTTTGGCTCTCAATGAGCGAGCCGCTGGAACCTCCGATGCCTCCACCGTACTGCTAGATGGGGTCCTCGTGGGCTCCGAACTACACTCCACTACCGGAGTATCCTTCATAGTATAGTGTTGCCCCCTTTGTTCCTTCAGAGTACTATGTTCCATAGGATATCTGTGGTGCCTCCGAGCCGACTCACGTAGGATGAAGCCAAAGAAAATGGCTGTGAAGGGGTGCTAGAGAGGGAGTCTAAAGTCGTCACCATCAGAGTAGGATCTCATGAGGTCCCAATCACGAGGGCCCCCTCACCGAAGCAAGACAGAGGTAAGTCCCCGGCTCCAGCCGAAGCCATCCCTGAGGCCTGGTCCGACTGGCCTAGCTAGGCTGGTCCGATCGACAGGATACAGAAGAAGATTCTTGCCAAGCACAAGGCTCACAAGTCTGACCTGGGTAATTCCCTCTCGGCCAAAACTCACAGTAAAAAATCAGTGGTGCCTGGTACCAAGCCAGAACCATCTTGTGCGCCAACGAGTATGTCCAAATCACAGAAGAGGTGCCTACAACGTCTATGGTCATAGGAGATGCACGAGAAGAAGTCCGAGGATGAGTGAGACACCATGTTCTAGGAAATCCGCCCTTGGCCATCGTTAAGCAAGTATGGGAGCCCAACCGGGTTGAGGCGAACAACCCAGCTCCCGTTCCGATCGATGACGATGACGACATGCTTGACGACAACTACGCGCCCGTCTCTGAGGGGCCCGCACCTTAGGCAATGGACATAAACATCATCATACTTCCCGCCGAGTTCACACTACCACTAGATGAGGCCGAGGTCGCTTAGTTGAGCCTCGGCCCACGAGATGTTGTTTTCGAGAAACCCGAGGATACGTCTTGTCACTTGATGCCTCTCTACGTCACGGGGCACAGGGCACATCGACATAAATCCGATCTCTAGGATGCTTGTTGATGGTGGTGCCACTGTCAACTTGATGCAGTACTCTCTCTTGAAGAAGCTCGGCAAGGGCAAAGAAGATTTAAAGAATATCAACCTAATGCTAAACGGCTTCAATGGCGAGAGCTCCGAAGCAAAGGGTGTACTCTCCCTAGAGTTGACGGTGGGCAACAAGACATTGTCGACGTCATTCTTCATCGTTGATGTGCAAGGTAACTATAGTGTGTTACTTGGGCGTGATTGGATTCACGCAAATTTTTGTATTCCATCTACTTTGTACCAGTACCTGATATAGTGGGACGACGATGATGTTGAGGTTGTACTAGCCGATACTTCGGCCCAAGTTGTGTTGGCTGATGTATCTATGGACGTCGTCGATGATAAGATAAAGTGTTTGTCAAGTAGAGATATCTAGGATTATGACTTCGTTAGCATGTCCGAGGGACGTTTTGTTCACGTGTCTGTAAATCCGGCTGGTGTAGCATGACTATTTCTAAACTAGTGGTCATGACTAGTAAGAGCAATCTTGATTGGTTGAAGTCTTGTGTAGAGCAATATCGGTCTTCTATAGACAATATTGTCGAAGCCATTGAAGATTTTAGCGAAGTAGAAAAGTTAGGTAAAGGTTTTGCGTCGGCCAATCTGCTTGAATAGGTCGATATAGGCGATGGTAGTATTCCAAGGCCGACTTTTGTCGAAAAAAATTTACAAGCGGCTGAAAAGGCCGAAGTAATAAAGTTGCTTCGATCGTATGTCGATTGTTTCACATGTGAGTATAGTGAGATGATCGGACTAAGCCGTGAGCTCGTAGAGCATCGACTGCCTATCAAACTCGTGTTTAGGCCTTATAAACAGCCACATCATCGCTTTAATTCAGTTGTGTATGACTAAGTTAAAGAGGAGATAGAACAGTTACTCAAGGCTGAATTTATTAGGCCATGCAGGTGTGCTGAATGAGTTTCTAACATTTTTCCTGTATAGAAGAAAGGGAGTGGAAAAATATGAGTGTGTATTGATTTCAGGGATCTGAAGAAAGCCACTCCGAAGGATGAGTATCCCATGCCGATATCCGACATGTTGAGCGACGATGCTTTAGGACACAAGGTACTAAGTTTTCTTGATGGCAATGCTGGTTATAATCAAATCTTTATGGCCGAAGAGGATGTCTACAAAACATCCTTTCGATGCCCTAGTTTTGTTGGCTTGTTTGAATGGGTCCTTATGACTTTTGGTTTAAAGAATGATGGCGCTATATATCAACATGCTATGAACTTGATCTTTCATGAGTTTCTAGGGGTTATGCTAGAGGTCTACATAGATGATGTTGTAGTCAAATCGGATGCTATGGGAAACCATCTAACCGATTTGAGAGCTGCTTTAGATAGGATGCGCCAGTATGGCTTAAAGATGAACCCACTCAAGTGTGCTTTTGACGTGTCGGTGGGCAAGTTCTTATAATTCATGATTCATGAAAGAGGTATTGAGATTGGTCCTACGAGGCTTGAGAATATTAGGAACTTTGAAGCACCGACATGCAAGAGAGATGTGCAAAACTTGCTAGGAAAGATGAATTATTTGATTTGCTTTATATCTAACTTGTCTGTCAAGATCAATGCTTTTGTCCCCATACTCCGGCTAAAGAACGAGGTCAAGTTCATTTGGGGGGAAAGTCAGCAAAGTTCTTTTGAGAAGATTAAAGAGTGCTTGTCATCACCGCCCATGGTAAGAGCACCAAAAGTTAGGATTCCATTTCGGCTATACATTTCTGCAGAAGATAGCCTGATAGGAGCCGTGCTAACTCAAGAGGTGGAGGGGAAAGAATTCATCATCACATTCTTGAGCCGCCGCCTATTGGACGCCGACACAAGGTACATGTTTGTGGAGCACTTGTGTTTATCACTTTATTATGCATGTACCAAATTACGTCACTATCTGCTCCCTAGCACATGTATTGTTGCTTGTCAAACCGATGTCATAAAATACATGTTACTAAAGCCGATTCTAAGTGGTAGAATCAGAAAGTGGGCTTATGCTTTGATTGAATATGATTTGGCTTATGATCCCTTGAGAGCTATGAAAGGCCAAATCGTCGCTAATTTATAGTTGATCATCATGTAGACATCAATTGGTGTAGCATTGTTGCTCTAATTGAGGTAGTTCCATGGAAACTTTATTTTGATGGTTCAGCTTGTAAGAGTGGCCTCGGTATTGGAGTGGTTCTCATGTCACCTAATGATATGCGCTTTGAGACCTCGCCTCGTTTAGAATTTCCTTCTACTAATAATTCAAGCGAGTATGAAGCTATATTGCTAGGACTTGAATTGCTAGGTTCCATGGGTGTTAAAAATGTTCATGCATATGGTGATTCTCTATAAGTTGTATAACAAGTAGCTAAAATTGCTCAATGCTTTAATGGCTTGCTAAATAGCTATTTGGATAAATGTTTAGACATAATTGCACTTTTGATGACTTCAAAATTTCTCACGTGTTTAGAGAAGCCAATTCAATTGCAAATGATTTGGCTCAGCAAGCATCTGGCTATCAAGTAAGGAAAGGTAGATTTTTTGTACAAGGGAAGCCAATGCTTGAGAGCTCTGTGTCAGTCGAAACCAGGAGCTTCGAATCGACGCTCCACACACCGGATCCTCCGGGCCGGAACCCTTTGCCCACCGAAGGGTGCTTTAGGCTAGAGCCCCTGTGCCGGAGCCCTTCATCCACTGAAGGGCTCTTTGCATCGGATTCCTCAGGGAAAAGCCCTCCGAGCATCAGAGGCCATTGCACGCCTGACCCCTCCGTTGAAGGGCTTCGGTCCGATCGGCTTCGCACGACTGATCTAACCGACCCTTGACAGAAAAAGGAAGGGCTCCGGAGACACTTTGAAATGAATAACTTAGATGCCACTTCAGGAAAAGAATTAGCAAACCCTCCGGTAATCCATAAGGATGATTGGAGAATTCCATTAATCCAATATTTAAATGATCCCAGTCAAAGGGTTGATTGGAAAGTTCGGCGATGGACATTTAAATTTGTGTTTCTTGACGATGTGCTATATCGCCGAACTATTGACGGAGTACTTCTAATGTTCTTGTATGCCGATCAATCTAGAGTAGCTATAGGGGAAGTTCATGAGGGATTGTGTGACACTCATCAGTCGGCCCAGAAAATGAGTTGGATGCTTAAAAGAGTGAGTTTTTATTGGCCGACTATGACTGAGGACTGTTTTAAGTATTACAGATGGTGTGAATCATGTCAAAAGTTTGGTAATATTCAGTTGGCGCCTGCATCACTACTTAACCTTATTATCAAACCATGGACGTTCCGAGGTTGGGGCTTGGACTTCATCGGCCAAATTCATCCTCCCTCTTCAAAGGGGCATCGGTTCGTGTTAATGGCAACAGATTATTTCACCAAGTTGACCGAGGCCGTGCCTCTCAAGAACATGACTCATAATGAGGTAACTGATTTCATCTTGAAGCATATCATACATAGATTCGGTATTCCCTAAAATCTCACTACAGATCAAGGTACTTCATCTATTGCTAAAGAAGTGAGAGATTTTGCCAAATTTTATGGTATTAAATTGATAAACTCTTCACCATACTATGCGCAAGCCAATGGTTAGGCCGAGTCTAGTAATAAAACTATAACTAAGCTCATTAAGAAGAAAATTGAAGAGTTCCATAAAAGGTGGCATGAAATTCTTTTTGAGGCATTATGGGCTTATAGAGTGGCAAAGCATGGTGCTACAAAAGTTAATCCATATGAGTTAGTATTTGGATGAGAAGCCATTCTACCATTGGAGGTAGATCTTGGCTCTTTAAGATTCATTAAGCAAGATGGCTTATCGGTCGACGAATATGAATCTCTTTTGAAGGATAATTTGGAAGAAGTGGCCGATAAGAGGTTAAGGGCTTTAGAGGCTATAGAAAAAGATAAGAGGAGAGTGGCTAGAGCTTACAACAAAAGAGTCAAGGAAAATTTTTTTCACGTTGGTGACTTGGTTTGGAAGACGATTTTGCCTTTAGGCACTAAAAGCCCAAAAATTGGTAAATGGTCACCTAGTTGGGAAGGTTCTTTTAAAGTAGATGAAATATCTCTAGGTAATGCATACCTGTTAGAGTCTATACAAGGAGAGCGATTTCGAAGAGCTTTGAATGGCAGGTATTTGAAAAGGTACTTCCCAAGTGTGTGACAAAGTGCTTAAATTGTCAAAAGGCCGATATGGAGTATATCGCCCTTAGTCCATTGTGGTTTTAGCTCACTAAGTTTGCTAATGGTTGAAATTGTCAAAATATTAATTTTGTTAATCTTAGGCCGAAAATATGCAACTCCTGGTACAGGCCGAAGCCCTGAAGTTCCGGAGGCCCATCAGCATGCGGCCTCTGTGGCCTTTCAGTGGCCTGCTTCATAGGCTACCTTTGGCCCGAAGGGCCCTTCGGAGGCATACTCTGCAAGAAGCTGCGGCACGGTGAGTTGTCTGTGGCGAGGCCTAAGAAGGCCCACTGTGGCCAGCAGAGTCCGAACAAAATTAGTAGAGCTCAGCTCTTTTGATCTCTTATCCGGTATTTAACAGTTTTTGGCCAAACTCTTAGTAGATTAGAATTAGAGATAAGAAGATTAGCCCCTATAAATATAGGGGTGAGGCCGATTCAAATCGCCCCATCGACTCAAATCAATACTTCAAACTCTAGTTTGAATAGTACCTTTATTTTCATCTACTTTCTGCATTAGCTCAGTACACCTTCGTGGGTTTGCGCCGTCGGCCACTCCATAATTGTGGTAAGCCATGTTGGTTGGCCTGTGAATCTGTGGGAACGAAATGGTGACTAGAGGGGGAGTGAATAGGCGCCTTAATAAATTCTCACGAATATGATTTTCTTTTTCAAATCACCCAACGCTCCTCTAAAAATGGCAGAAGCAAAATGTGACTCACAGTACAAGGCTAGAACAGAAATCAATCCAATTTGAAACTTCTTCTAAATCGATGTTTGGAGCACCGAACTACACTGTCGGTAAATGGTTTACCGAAATGCTGACTCTAGTTCGGCAGCTAGATTACCGACAGAAAGCTGTCGGAGATTGAAACTTCGATATGTGGCTATCAGCACTTGAATGGTCAAAAGGATTCAGAAGTTTCATAGATCAGTTTAGAAACAATATTTTCAGCAGTCAATACCAAAACATATTAAAGAGAGTTCTAGAGGTTGATTTCAATACTCAGTTCAAAACATTATACACTGAAGCTAATCACAAAATAACCTCAGATCTTCTAATGAAATTGTATGAGCATTTTCAAAGATAAACAGCAGCAATGGTTTTTTGCCTATTTGATTAATCATGAAAAAACAAGGAAAATCAACAATAACAATACACAGATTGTTGTAGGTGCTAGCTTGATTGGTGACAATAACATCAGGATCAAGCACCGTAGTCAACGACACAAGAGCAGTGTGCTCTGATTAAACACTATTCGGTGAGAAAAATAGAAAGCAAACAAAAACTAAAAATATTCTGCAGAAGCAAAGATCAAGGAACAACAGTGTGCTCAGATCAGTAGGATGTCCACATGAGGAATAGCAAGTCACTGCATATTGCGGAAGAATCAAGACCCAGCAGCTTAATAACTGCAGAACAAGTGCACCTAGGCTGCCTAGAGTATTAGCAATTATGAAGATTCATGCCAACAGTCGTGAGTAGATTAAACACAGAAAAGAAGTAAAAAATTAAACCACAGGCTTAAAAACAATGTCCTGAGATGAAACTTCTACACTTCTGTGCTGTATGGCTCTAGTGTTACTTTTCCCAACAGAAATGATTCAGACAAAAACAGCACCTAATGGGAAACAGAAATTAACAGCAAAAACAACAAAAACTCATGTTCAGAGTAAACAGATACAACAAGCATCAATCCATGACATAATATCTAAAAGTTCCCTGAAGCATGGACAAAGAAACTTAGATGAATTTAATTGCACTTTCTGGATAGATGATTTTATGTAATGCAACCAGGCATTAAATAGCACTGCATGCTTAAAAGATTGCCTGAATGTCACATAAGCATTCACCAAGAGAAAAGAGACATAACTCGATTATCTAGAGACCAAATACAACTTTCAAAGAAAATGTGATTTCCAAGAAAATAAACATGATTGCTTGCTTTCCTTTCTTGGTGTACTAATCCAGCAAGATGACCGATGAAAATCACCAAAGCGCAAGAAATCCTGGCGCAGGGAAAAATTGAAAGAACAACGCTGAATAGAGACGGCAATCAATCGGCAATTTTCTCAGCACAAAGCCAACGACAAGCCGTCGATGAGATGTGTAGAAGATGGCAAACCAAAGTACAGATCACACACCTGGTAACTCCAACATAGCAGCGCATTGTGGTGGTGATGAACAATATAATCAGCGGCACTCTGATTTGGTGGTAGAAAAACAGACTCGAAGCACTTCTATTGGCAGCGCTGAAATTTTGCCAACATCGCTCTGATGATGATAAACAGGATCAGCTAGTCATGGCAAATACCTCAGCACATCACTGTATCAAAACTAGCAACACAAATATTTTTCTAACAATGAACAGCACATACACAGATTAATGCCTAGGAACGAAATTGACAACACAATGATGCAAAACGACATCTAGTTGATAGCCCCCAAAATGACAACCAAAAAGTCACCTAAACCCTAGGCCTTTGGGTCCTTTATATACGCAAGCCTATTAAGGTATTCCCCAAAATGCCATTAGGGTTAAAGTTCTAGGTATTTACCTAATTGCCATTATTTATTTTCCTAATTTATTATACCATTGACCCTATTCTTTTAATATTTTTATAGAATTGAAAATTCCAAAAAATACTTAAAGATTACACTTAATCTAGACTAAACTAAAAATTAAACTCCTAATTACTAGAATTAAAAACATTTTCTGATGTGACGGTTTTCAGCAAAAACTGACAAAGCCTCCTCGATCACCGACATGTGACGCCAATCCACAAACTCGACTGTCAGCAAGTCTCTCCCGCTCTCGATCCCCTCGAGCTGCCTGATCACTTGCACTGGCCTTCCTTTCGCTGACTTGATCGTCACACTATCTCGACCATCCATCCATCTATCCATGTCTTGCTCTATCTCCTCGTGCACTCCTGAGATCATCTCCAACTTCATCCGGCATCCTTGATTCTCTGTCATCGAGCTCCCCGCTTGACCCTTGATCACCCGCCATTGATAGTTAGTTAGCATCTCCACCGTGCACACATGAGATAAGCCAAAACACGAAACGTGACGCATACCGATCCCCACGGCACAATCCATATCCACACATCGATCCCATCAATGCAAGCAAAGCACCATTTACTTCATACCTCCAGATCGCTCAACCTGATCAATCACTCATCACAAAGACAAAAATCACAGAGCTTCCTCACTTGGTTTCACAATCTCCCCCTTGATGAGTGCATTGACAACTCCAAAAAGAAACATGATGAAAGTTTCAAATTAAGCGCACATGTGACCATAAAATCTCAAAAAAGAGCAAAAACATGTCACTTGATAAAAGATCTCCCCCTTTGGCAAAAACTCATGCAAAACATTCTCCCTGTCTTTGGCAAAAGTATCATTGCATCATGAAAGCCATTACTCCCCCTCAACCAAGCATACACATTCTCCCGCTTAACCAAGCAAACACATCATGTAAACCATTTCTCCCCCTTTGGCAATGCAAACATCAAGGTGATAAAAATGATGCAAAGATGTGAGTGAGGAAAGAGTGTAAATGCAAGCTTCTGAAACTTGTTTCAATTCCAATTACAGTACAAACAAGCATTTGCCTTGAATATTGTCTAAAAGTACTGTATGAAACACTCAGATGAATACTGTTGGGGGAAAATATTTCATCCTCAGAGCCATTATGGTAACAGGACAAAGGCAGGTGATTAAATCAAAGGTTTCCAGCATATGACTCCGGAATCACCGAGGATCAAGTTCGAAGTATGAAGGCGAACTCTAGTTCGAAGTATATCTTCGAACTAGGACACTTCCGAGGGCTTCCTTGCCAGCTAGGATGGAAGACTTATCTTCTTTCTCATTAGATTAGTCTTTTACCATTTTGGCCCTATTAAGGGTACCGAATAGTTTCCACTATGTCGGTTTTAATAGAGGGGTAAAAAGGTCTTTTCCTTAATGTTTGGGCCTATAAATACCCCCCGTTTTACCCTGTAATGGGGACCGAATACAAGTTATTCATTATACATTTCCGAACTATTTTAAGCTATTATCCTTTCGGAGGCTTGAAATAGTTTACTTCGCAAACACTTCATTTGTTAGTTTCTGACCTTCAGAAACCTGTTAGCGTAATCTTTTACGCCAACAGTTGGCGCCGTCCGTGGGCAACCTAGTCCAAAAACTTCGTTCTCTACCAAGTTCTCAAACCATGCCTCCCAAGCGAAGTGCAGGTGGTAGTCCTATTCGGAGGTCTCCTCGGACCTTCGGAGCAAGATCTTCAAACACAGTTAAGGTCGGAGGGCCTTCGACGTTTCCTCCACCTCAAACTCCAGAAGGGATTTCCCTTCCTCGAGCATACGGAGTTCCTCCCCCAACTCCATGGCCGCTCAAATGGCCAGTCTCCAAGCTGAAGTAGCAAGGTGGCGGCAAGAAGCAGCAGATAGGCTTCATTCTCAGGCCACCCCAGTCATCCCTGAAGTGCCCGAAGACGACGAAATTCCTTATCCCGAAGCCCCGGAGAACGCTTCCTTCGACACTGAATCTCCGCTGCATCCTGAGTTGTAGAAAGTGCGCTTCGACCCTAAGTTCAAAACTTCGAAGCTTTGCAAATATTCCAGAGATGAAGATCCTGGAGATTTCGCCCGTTCTTATGCATTAGCAATTGAAGCCAGCGGGGTAGTGCGAGACACTATGGCCAAATGTTTTCCCCTAGCTCTCGAAGGAGTGGCACTGCGGTGGTTCTGGTCTCTAAAGCCAGGATCAATCAGATCATGGGGGGAGTTGAGGAAGAAGTTCGTGAGCAACTTTCAGGGTACCTTCGTACCCCCAATGTCAACAGTAAGCCTTTTCCAGGTGAAGCATCTCCCCGGAGAGACTTTAAGACAGTATTTCAAGCGCTTCGCTCATACGAAGTCACAAATTCGAGGGTTAACTACGTCTTCTGTAGTTGACGCAGCTCGAGCGGGAGTTATTCATGCGGGCCTCCTTGATAAACTTCACAAGAAAAAGATATCTTTTGTTGCTCAGTTGATGTCTTATTTCGAAGAATATGCAAGGTCAGAAGAAGGGTGGCTTCGGAGAACTACTGCAACTCCATCGATACTGCAAGAAGTTAAGTTGGAAGTGAAGACTACAACACAGCCACAAGGGCCTAGCTTCGAAGTTCAGCAAGATAGGCGTCGGGGGCAAAAGCATCCTCGTTCAAAAGTTTTGAACATTGCACCCCCGCAGAAATTTGCCCCAAGGGCTTCACAGCCTTCAGGAAACAAGATCAGTGGCTAGAGGCCGCCAGGGAAACTGGCTGGCAAAGCCCAGGCCCTTTTCTGCTGTGTCCATGTTGAAAATCGGAGTCACGCAAATGATGCGTGCAAATCTATACTTGCTTTAAGAGGAGAGTATTTGGAAAGAACTTCGGGTGGAGACACTACTGACCGAGTTCCAAATGAAGTGCGTTCGGAGCCTGTCCAAGCTGTGGAACGAATAGAGAATTTCGACCATGCAAGACGGCCTCCGGTGGTCAATGTTATGCCACCTCCGAAGCAAGAAGAGAGACAAGATCGAGGGAAAAGAGTAGTCCTCCCAATCTCCGGAGGAGGGACACTCGGAAGTATGTCGAAGAGGCAGAGAAGAGATTATGTTAGAGAAGTGGGCCATATTGGAACCTCTTCGTCTGCAGCTGCTATGCCCGAATGGTCCCATGTGCCGATATCTTTTTCTGTAGATGATGTAGCTGGTATTAAGTTTCCACATGCAGACCCACTCGTCATCACTGTTGACATAGCTGGGACTGAAATCCAGAGAGTACAAATCGACGGAGGGAGTTCGACAGATATTATCTTTGTTCAAGCTTTTGATCAACTCTGCATCTCCAGGAAGCATCTTCTCCCAGCAGCCCATCCCTTGCAAGGCTTCGCAGGACCCCCTCTCGATGCCCTCCGCCAAATTGGCCTGGAAGTTACTTTTGGAGAGGGGCTACTGGCCAGGACGGAGGAAGTGATTTTCGATGTTGTGGATGCTCCATATGCATACAATGTCATCTTCGGAAGGGGCATGCTGAATCAATTCGGAGTTGTGGCGCATCATAATTACCTGTGTATGAAGATGCCCACACAGGCGGGAGTTCTCACTGTTTTTGGAGATCATGCCACTACGCGAAGAGCGGAGTATGGTCATGGCCCTACTCTTGACCCGAGACAGGTGAACAGCGTGCAAGATAAACCGGAGAATTTCTCTGCTCCTGATGAATCTTCGAAGAAATCCTTCCCAAGGCCAAGCCCCGAAGGAGAGATTGCAACGAGGGTTATTGTCAAAGATGGCAAGGAATATTCATTTCAATTTGGCAAAGACTTGCCTCCAGAAGTCGCTACTTCATTAGAGAAAGTAGTTGAGGAGAATTTAGATGTCTTTGCTTGGTCTGACGAAAACATCACCAGAGTCAGTCGGGATATTATTGAACACAATTTACTTGTGAATCCGGAAGCTCAGCCTGTTCGACAAGGACTACGGAAGTTGTCCACAGAGAGAGCTATCCTTGCCAAAGACGAAGTGGAAAAGTTGTTGAAGGCTGGTTTTATCAGAGAAGTGGCTCATACAGAGTGGTTAGCCAACCCAGTCTTCGTTAGGAAGAAATCTTAAGGGAAGTGGCGCATGTGTATTGATTTTACATCCCTGAATAAAGCATGCCCCCGCGACCCCTACCCAATGCCCCGAATTGATCAATTGGTCGACTCTACTGCCGGTTCGGAGTTATTAAGCTTCCTCGACGTGTACTCCGGCTATCATCAAATCTGGCTAAAGCGTGAAGATGAAATCAAGACAAGCTTCATAACTCCTTCAGGAGTCTTTTGTTATGTAAGAATGCCCTTTGGCTTAAGAAATGTCGGGGCTACTTTTTCGAGGTTAATTGCTAAGGCTCTAGTTCATCAATTAGGTCGCAATGTAGAGGCCAATATGGATGATATTGTAATAAAGAGTGCTTTAAAGCACCAACATAGCCTAGACTTAGCAAAAACATTCAATAGCCTTCGGGCATGTGGGATCCGTCTTAACCCCGAAAAATCTATCTTCGGGGCGCAGGCTGGAAAATTGTTAGGGTATCTAGTTTCAAGCAGAGGGATCGAAGCTAGCCCCACTTAGATAACTGCGTTGCAAAGGATGGCTCCTCCAGAGAATTTAAAGCAAGTGCAAAAGCTGACTGGTCATCTTGCAGCACTTAGCAGGTTTTTCGCAAGGTCTATGGAGAGAAGTTTGCCCATCTTTAAAGCATTGAAAGGGTCCGAAGATTTTGCATGGACACCGGAGTGTCAAAAGAGCTTCGAAGATATTAAGAATTATCTCAGTAACCTTGCTACACTCATGGTGCCTATTGTGGACGAAACCCTACTCCTCTACCTTGCAGCTATTGGCTCTGCTGTTAGTGCAGTCCTTGTTAGAGAGGTTAATTTCAACGGGAAGTTGGTACAGAACCCAGTTTACTTTGTGTCCGAAGCATTGTCTGGAGCAAAAAAAAGATATTCCAAGCTTGAGAAATTCACTTATGCTCTGATAATGGCTTCGAGGAAGCTAAGGCATTATTTCTTGGCACATAATTTAATTGTACCAAATTCATATCCTTTGGGAGATATGCTCCAAAGTAAGGATTCTACAGGAAGAATTGGGAAGTGGGCCGTTGAGTTAGCACCCTTTGGCATATCTTTTGTGGCAAGAACATCAATTAAGTCACAAGTGTTGGCGGACTTCGTGGCAGAATGGACTCCCCCTACAGCATGGACCCCGGAAAAGCAAAGTGAAGGGATTTGGACTATTTATTCTGATGGAGCTTTCCAAGCATCTAGAGCAGCTGTCGGAGCCATGATAATTTCGCCTTCAGGGCAAAAGGAAATGTACTCCGCAAGACTCAACTTTAAGTCTACCAATAATACAGCGGAGTATGAGGGAATTTTATTGGGACTTCGAAAGGCACGCACTCTAGGGGCTACAAGAGTTGTTATTAAGACAGATTCTTAGACTGTAGCAGGGCACGTAGACAAGAGCTTTCAAGTTTGGCATCCGCAGCTTGCAAAATACTTGAAAGAAATCCGTACGATTGAAGCAACATTTAAAGGGATTTCCATTCGGAGTATACCTAGAGCAGAAAATGTGCAAGCTAACATCTTAGCAAAAGCTGCAGCCGGAGCTATGGACATACCAGAAGAGTCTTTTTATGAAGAACTCAGTACACCTTCGGTGCCACAAATCCCTGCTGCGGAAGTCCTTTGCATTCCAAGTATAGATTGGCGAAGTTCAATTATGGAATTGTTGCAAGGAGAAGCAAATATGTCTGAAGGGCCACAGCTTTCGAGGTTGAAACTCAGAATTCGGAGTTATCATATAATCAACAGTATTTTGTACAAGGCCGGTGTATGTTCCCCTTTGCTCCGATGTATATCTCAAGCCGAAGGTCAAGAAATTCTTCGAGAAATTCATGAAGGACTCTGCGGTAGCCATTTAGCCCCTCGAGCTTTGGCAGGAAAGACACTTCGCCAGGGGCTTTATTGGCCTACAATAGTAGCTGATGCGGAGAGCTTAGTCCACACTTGCCAAGGATGTCAGTGGATGGGACGAAGAAGTCATCGCCCACCAGCAACTCTCCAAGTCATTGCTCCAGTATGGCCCATGGCCAGATAGGGCATGGATCTTATTGGCCCCTTCCCAGTAGCAAGAGGAAATTTGAAGTTCGCAGTGGTAGCAATCGAATACTTTTCAAAGTGGGTCGAAGCAGAGCCCCTATGTAGGACCGAAAGTAGCGACCAGAGGGGGGGGTGAATGGGCGCCTTAAAAAATTATTTCGAATCAATGGCCTGTTCCCAACACCCAACGCACCTCAAAAGACTAAGCAGCAGAAAATGAACAGATAGCCTAAGTCTAAAGGTATCTAGCCTAGAAGCAACTGATGTCAAACAGAGAACTACCAAAGCAGTGCTAATAGATAGATAAACAGTAAACACAAGACAAGGCAAGACAAACTTCTCAGTATAGCACACTAAGTGTACTAAGAATGAAGTGAGAAAATACCGTTCGAAATCTGTCTCCTGTTCGAAACTTGGCGAAGCCTGCTTCGCTGGTTGAGGCCTGTTTCGCAGTGTCGAAGCCTGCTTCGCGGGGTCGAAGCCTGCTTCAGAGGTCAAGGCCTACTTCGTTGGTCGAAGTCTGGTTCGGAGGTGGTAGTCGAAGTCTGTCGAAGGTGTGTTGTCTATCCTAGGTCGAGTATGAATGAGAGCAAAGAATGATAGAGTCGGAGCCTGCTTCGAAGAGTGTACTTCGAAGGTAAGGTTTCGAACACAGCTTCGACCACACACAGAGTAAAACAGCCTTCGAAAAGAGAAGCGAAGGCTGACACGCGACAGAGAAACCAAAACGAAGCCTACACTCTACCTTCGAACAAACACACCAGGGACCTTCGAAGAAGACGGATGCAAACACTGAGCAAAGTCTAACAGAAAGACAAGCTTCGAACCCAACTTCGAAACCTGTTGAAGTATGGACTTCGAAGAGCTCGATTCGGAGTACCTTCACACAAGCGTTCAAAGTATGAAACGCTGACAGTTCAAAAAGTACTTCGATCAAAAAGCTGCGCAGAAAAGCAAGCTAGAGTACTAGCGTACTGTTGCTACAGGAAGTAATATTACTTGCTACAGTGCGCAAGAACTAGTACTCCTCATGAAGAACAACTAGCAACAGAGGCATAAATGTTGTAGAAATAAACTAGCTGCACCAAACAAATGAATCCGTAAACAACTGCAGAATCTCTGCAACTTGAAGTGACAGGAGAATAGAATAGAAGTTCACAGATTCAAGAAGAACATGCAAGAATAAACATGGGGAATGCAATAGCCTGGCGGCGCACAGACAGGAATAAGGAACAAAAAGTGACCCAAATGATTGAAAGTGAGTTCTAGAAGGGGTGACCTAACCCTAGGGATTGGGGCCCTATTTATAGGCTGCCCAACTCTAGGAATATTCCACCAGCCCCTTAGGGTTTTTTTACAGACGCTGAAATAAAGAAAAAGACTCAACTGCCCTTAGGAATTTTTACAGACACGACTGATTGACTGTGGGCCTAGAGATACAGATGACTTATCCGGAAGCTAAGTTTTCGTAGCGACTACGACTTCTCTTCTGGACAGTCGGATACAAGATCAATGGTTGTCAGTTTTGCGCCGAAACTGACAAAGCCTCCACCGGCTTTGCACCAGGTACCCAGATTGGGCCGGCCCGATTCCGCAGCTCTCTCAGCCCGGCAATCACTCACCGCCCGTGTACCTGTCAATCCTGGTAAACAGCCTAGTGGGTCTTCTACTGCTTCTGGCCCATGTACCCGGATTGGGCCAGCCCGACTTCGCAGCTCTCTCTGCCCGACCGTCGCTCGCTGCCCATGTACCTGAGTCACACGCGGCCCATGAAACAGCAGATCTCTTCTTCTTCTGTCCTCTTTGACGATCGTTGACAACGACTCATCACTTATGGAGCCATGAGGCCCACACTATTCAGCATGGCTCCTCACCCTAACAGCTATCACTCTGAATAATGTACAAAAATTTTCTGGAAGAATATTATATGCCAGTTCGGAGTGCCTTGGCAGCTGACAGTTGACAATGGAACACAGTTCGATGCAGAACCCTTCAGGAAATTTTGTGAAGACCTAGGCATCCAATAATGCTTTGCTGCAGTAAGGCATCCTCAGTCTAACGGAGCTGTTGAAAGAGCCAATGGTAATATCTTATCAGGGCTGAATCGAAGAATATTTTGATTGGCAAAAGGACTGTGGACTGAAGAGCTCTCGAAAATCCCGTGGTCCATTCGGACAACTCAGACAAGATCTACTGGTTTCACTCTGAGAAACCAAGGGTTGGTTTCGGAGTCTGTGATGAGTGATTAACAGATTTTACCCTCTGATTTGAAGGGGTCCCTCCGAAGGTGTTCGGAGGCTGGTTCTCCGAAGGTGTTCTGAGGCTGTTTAGCCGAAGGGTTCGGTGGGCTCTAGTTGTTGCAGCTGTTGCAGCGGAGTGTGCCTGTCGGAGGGGTCCGACAGTACATGATGATGGGTTGTACCGAAGGGTTCGGTACTTTGGGTGGTACACCGGAGTGTGTATCGGAGGTCGCTTACCCGGAGAGGTCTTCGGGGTACTGGATACACTTGTCTGTTTGTCTGTGGTGCGCAAGGGACTTCGCAGGCGACGGACGGTTCGTAGCAAGTGAACCTTGGTCAAGCGGGAGGCTTGATGCTAGGGGAGCAGGGAGCTCCGTCACGAAGGCTGCGAAGGGGTCGAGGTCGGACCTCGGGTCGAGGTGCGCCAGGAGAAGGCAGTAAGTGCGGAGTGTGACTCCGGGTGAAGGTACCCCGAGACGAAGTCCTCGGAGGCGAGGCACTTCGAAGGGTACTCCGAATGGAGTGACTTCGTAGTATGGTGGACAGTCCTCAACAATGAGGCAAGGCGTTCGAAGTGTGCTCTGGAGGGAGACACTCGAAGGTATACCCGACGAAGGTCTCAGAAGTCGAGGTGCATCGAAGACATGGTCCGGGTGAGGCTCGTTGAGGAGTGTACACGGGGAGAGACACTACGACGAAGTGCTCATGGAATGCTTCATACGGAGGCCTTGGATGAAGAAGGGACTTCGAAGGGTGGTACTCCGAAGGTGGGGCTTCGGAGTGAGGCTGGCTCCGGAGTGAGGTTGACTTGACGTACTTCGGCCGTGCATGGCTTCGGTACATGGACTTTTGGAGTTTGAGCTGGGAGAAGCTGCGAAGCCGTGGTGGTCCACTCCGAAGGGGTTGGTGCGAAGGCCCAAGGGCTTTGATGGCTTCGGCTCAAAACCGTCACTGTATCGAAGGCTGACTTCGATGAAGCGAAGGCCGTCAGGCTCAAGGATTCTCACCGAAGCTACCGCACCCCTCGCGTGCGAAGGGGGGCTTCAGAAGGGTCCAAAACTGCAAAGGCTGACAGCGTCTGCTCTGCAAAAGCTGGTGTTGTCCCCTCTGCGAAGCTGACAAAAGAAGCCTCCAAATAAAGTAGACTACCAGTTGTACCCCCCTGTTCTGATGAGACAAAAACAGTGTAAACTCTAGGGGTAAAGTAGTCTATTCACAGGGCTGAATAGTGCCTATAAATAGTGGAGGTTGGCTAGGTTACATGAGCGCTTTGAGAATTTATTGTTGAGCTCCTGTACTATCCACCACATACTTTGTATTCATCCTGTGAGTTCAACTTTTGTGTTCCCTGTTCAAGCATCGAAGCTTTGATTCTGTGTTCATTTTCTGCTTAAGCTTGTATGCATACTTCGTTGCATGCTTCGATCTCGTGTGTGTCACTTCTTTTGAGTTGAGTTTGTGCACTGAATCCTTTCTGTAGAAGTGTGTGAGAAGCCTGTTCGAGTGAAGTGTGTTTGAGTGAAGTGTGGTTTTCAGTGTCTGTTCGCTCTGTGTAAACTAGAGGCTAGACCTCTCTGATTACTAGCGAAGCACTGATCGAAGCATGTTTTTCCTTCCCTAGTCGAAGCTCTTAGTGAAGTCTGTGAAGTGTGCGTTTTGACCTTCGAAGTACGAAGCCCAGCACCAATTGTTGTCGCTGAGTAATTGGTCGAAGCCTTCAGAGGGAAGTCTGCTCTTGCGAAGGGTGAAGTGCGAAGCCTGCACGAAGGCACCCTGTGTGCGAAGGATGCACTGACTTAGCAGAAGCTGAATTTTTGGGTTTGTGGGTGGAGCGAAGTCTTCTTGGCTTCGAACTTTTGCTCCTTGCGAACCCTGTTTTCGGAGCTGTGAAATACCTCCGAACCAGTACTTCGAAGGGTGTGTTCGAAGCCTGTTCCACAGAAGACAGAATTAAAACAGAAGGCTATTTTAGTCTGAAATTTTAAAAGCTCCCATTCACCCCCCCTCTAGTCGTCGTTTCTTGTCCTACAATTGGTATCAGAGCAGGTTAAGATCACCAGTTGACCTTAACTGGTTTTGTGATCTGTTGGCGACAAGGACAAAGTTAGTAAAATTCCTCTGTTCGATGGGACTAATTTTGCATACTGGAAGGTGCGCATGGACGCTTACTTGCTAAGCCAATAAAATGCAATTTGGGAGATCGTGGACTCACAATACTTCATCCCTGAAACTCGCACCTCTCAAACAGAAAAGGATCAGTATAATGCCAACTCCAAGGCAAGAAATATACTGTTCATTGGTTTGAGCCGGAGTGAGTTTGATAGGGTGCAGCACCTTAGGACAACTAGGGAAATTTGGACCACTCTCACTATTTTTCATGAGGGCTCTACATAGATTAAGGCCAGGCACCAAAGCACATACAAGCAACAGTATCAACTGTTTGTGCAGGCACCTGGTGAATCTATAGATGCCATGTTTTCTCGTTTTGATGCGATAGTGAGTAACTTGCGGTCCAACGGGACGCTTGCTTACAATGATCATGATAGGGCTATCAAGCTTCTCTATGCTCTTGATCGTAGCATATGGGAAGTGAAGATATCCATCATTGAGGAGTCCGCAGGTTATGACACATTGACCTGTGATGCGCTCTTCAGCAAGCTGATGTCCACAGAGATTGCCAAGGCATCTATTGCAGTGCACAGAAACTCTTTGCCACATCCATTGGCATTGGTTTCTAGCACTAGCCGTGGCACCACTACAGAATCAAGCACATCTAGCACTTGTGTTCTTGCATATGGTTTTGTTTTGTCCTCCCTGGTCTCTGTCACTAAGGAGAAGGTGGATACTCTAGATGATGATGAGCTTGCTCTCATTGCCAGAAGGTTCACCCGTTTTCACCATGATAGACGGGATCAGAGGAGAAGTGGTTTTAGTGGTTGCTTTTAGTGTGGCGACACTTCTCATATCAAGGCCAATTGCCCTAAACTCAAGAAGAGAGATGAGAGTGAGGGCCCCAAATACCACAAGAAGGAGAGGAAACCCTTTGTGAGGGGCAAGCGCAGCAAGGTGGCTAAGAGAGTAGCCAAAGCCGCTTCTAGAGCATTTGTTGCTGCTCTCAGCGACATCGACACTTCCTCAACTGAGGAGTCGAGCTCTGAGGAGGATGAGTCTCCAAGGAAGGAGGAGAAGAAGGACAAGAAGGGATGAGATTTCACCGGCCTTTGCTTCATGGCCGACAGCGATCACAGCGGCGATGAGCTTGACTCATCTGAGGTACCACTATCCTATGACCAACTTTCAATTAAACTAGATGAACTGAATGAAGTAGTTCTTGGTAGGATAGGTTACTTGTCCAAGCCTCTAGAGATAGAAAAGACCTTAGACTTAGGCCAGAAATTGTTTCTACTGATTATGTCATTCTTAAGTCTAGGGTTAATGATGATGAATGTGAATCCTGTACTGTTGTCATGGGTGAGCTTGCTCAGTTGCGTTCTGTACATGCTCAAACTCTATTTGAGCTTGAGACTGCATAGAAGCAGCTTTTGGTGGTTGATTCTAGACCTCATGACACAATTGAATGCATGAACTATTCTTTATTACGTGAGAGCATTGATTTACGTGATAAGCATGTCCATGACTTAGAGGCTAGATTGGAGAGGGCCGGTAGTTCTAAGGATGTGCAACCTGTGTGTGACACTCGCATAACCCTTAAGAACCAGCTAGGCACTGTTAGAGAGCGAGCTGAGAACCTCATGACTGAAAATTAATACCTTCTTTCTGTGGTTAACAAATGCACTGAGGGAAAGGGTAGGATGGATTTGCTCTTGGCCAAGACCAAGATGTGTGCTGACAGAGCAGGGTTAGCTCTAGGTTGGGTTTTGAGAGGATTCCTTCACATAGTGAAAACAAAATTGTTTTTACCTCACCCACTACCCTAGAGAAAGAGAGAGCTCTGTTAGACACTCCATCAGCCAAAAAGCCTACCCAAACCCTAAAGAAAACCACTCCTCTTGCCAAGAAAATTCCTCCCAAGAAAACCACTCAACAGAAGCCCAACGAGTCTGTGAGAGTTGTTCCTATGACCCATGAGAGTGCCCCTAGGAGAGTTTTTCATTGTTCCTATTGTTAGCGGGCAGGTCATCTGGTTGGGTTCTGTTTTCGTCGCATCAAGGATGAGCGACGCTCTCAAGCGATGAGGTTACAGAACATGCATTACCCATCTTTTGGTATGCATGAGTCTGAGTTTTACTCACGTCCTGCTTTCGAGGCTCCTCGTACTTCTCGGAGAGGTTTTGCTCCTCGAGGTGTTCACCATGTTCCATATGGTGGTAGACCCCGGGCGAGTAGCTTTGTACCTCGTCAGAGTAGGAGACCTCGTCATTCTTTTGGATCACTGCACATAGGTAGACCTCGCACTTTGCATCATTCTGATTATCCTGTGCATAGACAGTCTACTTTTACTGTGCCTACTACTCATATCACTCAGTGTTGGATGCCTCGTCATATTTTTGCTCACCCCAGCACTGAGCGATCGAGATTTTCGTATCATGTGTAGGCGCCGGACCGAGGCTTGGAGGGCACATGGATCATGGACTCCGGTTGTTCGCGCCATATGACCGGAGATGCAGCATGGTTCTCCAGCCTCACAACAACCAAGCAAAAGGAACATATCACCTTCGGCAACAATCAAATGAGTAGAGTGAAAGGTAAAGGTGTGGTAAGAATCAAATCGAATTTCACTCTCAAAGATGTTGCATTGGTTGAAAACCTGGGATACAATTTGCTGTCTGTATCTCAGTTGCTTGATGAGGGCTTCGAAGTGCGATTCCATCGCGATATTTCGCAAGTACTCAATTCTGATGGCGTTCTTGTTTATAAGATCTTTAGAGTTGGGAGAGTTTTTGGAGCTGATTTTTCTGAGTCATCTGGTTCTTCTCATTGTCTTGTTGCACATTCTACTTCTGAGCTTTGGAAGTGGCATAGGAGACTAGGGCATTTGAGCTTTGAGTTGCTCGCTCGTCTGAGTACCCGAGGTCTGATCCGAGGATTGCCCAAGCTTAAGTTTGCGAAGAATTTAGTTTGCGCTCCTTGTCGACATGGAAAAATGATTGCCGCTTCGCATTCGCTAGTCACCACAGTGATGACTGAACAACCCGGAGAACTTCTCCACATGGACACTTTAGGTCCTTCTCGGGTTAGTTCTTTAGGCGGCAAGTGGTATGTGCTAGTTATTGTCGACGATTTCCCTCGTTACTCTTGGTCTTCTTTCTTGCCTGCAAGGATGAAGTGTTTTCACACTTTCGGAGCTTGGCTTTGAGACTTTTCACTGAACTCCCTGGTGCATTGAAATTCATTCGAAGTGATAATGGCACTGAGTTGAAAAATAGTCTCTTTGTTGAATTTTGCATGGAGCATGGCATAGAAAAACAATTCTCTCCTCCGCGGGTTCCTCAACAGAATGGTGTTGTTGAGAGAAAGAACCGCACATTGGTTGAGATGGCTAGGACGATGCTCGATGAGCACAGGACGCCTAGAAAATTCTGGGCTGAGGCCATGAAAACTGCTTGTTACATCTCAAACCAAATCTTCTTGCGATATCATGGACTCGAAAAATGGATCTGAATGTGACTAAAATGCCCGATCGTCACAGGTATCACTTTTCACGATACCCAAAAGGTGGAAGGCCCAACAATTTGGGCAAGTTCGGAACCATTTAATCCATAACCCCATTCTTGCAATTGCTCAGGATACCCTCTTTTAGCTGCCAGGTCTATTTCTTAGTTCAAGATCCCTCTTAATAACTGGAATAAAAGAATTAGTAGATCTGTTCCGCCCAAAATGGGAATGCTCAATTTTTAATTTGACATCTTATGAGCTACGTTTTGGGAGACAGCCCAAGGTTACTCATCTTCGAGTTTTTGGCTATCGTTGCTTTATCCTAAAACGTGGAAATTTGGACAAATTTGAGTCGCGTTCTTCTGACGGGATATTTTTGGGTTACACTACACATGGTCATTCTTATCATGTTTATAATTTGGAGACTAACACTGTCATCGAGTCATGTGATGTGACTTTTGGTGAATCAACCCCCTCTGTTAGTTTTGCTCTTGAACAAGCAAATGAACACGATATGGAACAGACTATCTTCGAAGAAGATCCCGGAGATTTCGAGGATGAACCCCTACTACCCTCGACATCAACCCCCGAAGCCGACCCCGCTTCGACTACTTCGGCACAAGGTCCCAAAGCAACTACCTCGACATCGGTCATCTTAGACCACTTCAATGCACAAGTTGAGGGGGAGACTGCATCTCGCCGTGAGGCTCCACACCATGTTCAAAGGATGCATCCTCCCGAGCAGATCATTGGTGAACTTGATCAAAGGGTAACACGCTCTCATGCTCATTTCATTGATTCCACTTTTGTTGCTTCTTTCGAGCCCTTAGATGTTAGTCATGCACTTTCTGATTCTAGTTGGATCAATGCCAAGCATGAAGAACTTGAAAATTTTGAGAGAAACCAAGTCTGGACATTAGTTGATCCTCCACCAAATGTTCATTTCATTGGAACAAAATGGATTTTCAAAAACAAACAAGGGGAAGATGGGACAATAGTTAGAAACAAGGCTAGACTTGTAGCTCAGGGTTATTCTCAATTAGAAGGGATTGATTTTACTAAAACTTTTGCACCTGTTGCTCGTCTTGAGGCCATTAGGATTTTGCTTGCCTTTGTGACATCCCGGGGATTCAAACTCTATCAAATGGATGTCAAAAGTGCTTTTCTTAATGGTTTTATAGGCGAAGATGTTTATGTAAAACAACCCCCTGTTTTGAAAACCCCAAATACCAACATAAAGTCCTTAAACTTCATAAGGCTCTTTATGGACTCAAGCAGGCCCCTCGAGCATGGTATGACAGACTTAAGTCTTTTCTGCTTGAGCGAGGGTATTTGATGGGATCTGTTGATAAAACCCTGTTCACTCTCAAGCATGGCAAAGATTTCCTCCTAGTTCAGATTTATGTGGATGATATCATCTTTGGTGGCTCTTCTCATGCTTTGGTTGCCGAGTTTGCAGATGCCATGAGCAGGGAGTTCGAGATGTCCATGATGGGCAAACTCACATTTTTCCTTGGTTTGCAAATGAAGCAAAGCAAACAAGGTACTTTCGTCCACCAGACGAAGTACACCAAGGACCTGCTCAAGAAGTTTGACATGGCTGATGTGAAGCCACTCGCCACTCCAATGGCTACATCTGTAGCATTGGATCCTGACGAAGATTGAGAAGCCGTAGATCAGAAGGAGTTCCGAAGCATGATCAGCTCCCTCCTCTACTTGACTACTACGAAGCCGGACATACACTTCGCAGTGTGTCTGTTCACTCGTTTTCAGGCTTCACCACGTGCTTCGCACCGCCAAGTGGTAAAGTGCATTCTCAGGTATCTCAAACATACCCTCGAATTCAGCATTTGGTATTCAGCGTCTTCCTCTTTGTGTCTTCGAGGTTATTCCGATGCGGATTTTGCTGGGTGTAGGATTGATAGGAAAAGTACCTCTGGTACTTGTCATTTTCTAGGTACTTCTCTGGTTTGCTCGTCTTCCCGTAAACAGTCTAGTGTTGCACAATCGACGGCTAAGGCCGAATATGTTGCTGGAGATAGCTATTGCTCTCAGATTTTATGGATGGTTTCCACTTTGCGGGATTTCGGGTTAGATTATAAGAGTGTTCCACTTTTCTGTGATAATACTAGTGCTATTTGTATTGCAAACAACCCAGTTCAGCATTCCAGAACCAAACACATTGATGTGCGATATCATTTTCTCAGAGATCATAATGAGAAGGGTGAAATTGAGCTTCAATATGTTGATACCCAACACCAGCTAGCAGATATTTTCACAAAACCCCTCGATGCTTCTCGTTTTGCCTACTTGCGTGGGGAACTTGGTATTTGTCACCCTTACGGCATTTTGTGAGGGGGAGCAGATTTTAATTGTCTTGCATATGCTCATCATGTGTGAAATTGCATTTACATCTTTTGCACTTATATGCCTGATTTTAAATTCATGTAATCATGACAGCTCAGCTCTATTTAATTTGTCTGAAACATTTTGTGCATGATTTTCTCTTTCCAAAATCAAATCATGCTCACTACTTAGTCTTGGATCTAGCATGTGTAGGACTGCTTTAGCTATCTTTTATCTGCTTGATAGCAAGACTCTTTTCTCTGGATGCTAAACTTTGCAACTAGAAAAATTTTATTCATGGAGATTCATCAAGTGTTAAAAATTTGGTCACTAATTTTTTTTAAAAAAAAAACAAATCAAAACTCCATGATTTGCATGCTACAAGTGAAGAGATACAAGTGGGTTTGTTTGTCGCACTACTCTATTTTAGACTGCTTACCATTGCACATTGGTCTGAATTGGGATAGAGTAGTGTATGCCAAAATCACTGTCTTAAGCTTCTGGGCTTTCATGCCTAGGCTTGGCCTGATTGGAAAGTATAAGGTGGACAAACAAATAACCCCTGTCATTATGAAAAGAACAACAAAATTCATTGATCATCAAGTTTGCTTTCACTGCTCCATTTGAACTGGACTTGTTTGTCTAGAGTAGAAATTGACTAGCTTTGCGCAGTCCCTACTTTTACTTGTCTAGTTACCTTGATTGAGTGGTATGCTTTTATTTCAAAATGATAAAATCACATGCTGTCATCATGTTTTTTAGAGAATGTTAAATTGAGCTGAGCACATGATACTTGGTATTAATGTTGGCATATTTGTTGCTTTATGTGTCTTTGCAACTCTGCCCATTTTGAAGTTATGCATCTTTTACATGCTGCTTGATGCTTGCATTGCCAAAGGGGGAGAAATTTTTGAGTTCTCTGCAGCAAGGGGGTAAAATAACTCAGGGGGAGTTTTTATCTTGCAAAGGGGAGATTTGCCGAAGGGGCTTTTACTCTTTTGAAAAGGGGGAGGAAAATTCTTTTTTCAAGTGACATGATTTGACTCGTTTCTGAGTTTTTATGGTCACTTGTGTGCTAAAATTTTTCAAATTTTCTTGAAGTTGAATTTGATTGTCAATGCACTCATCAAGGGGGAGATTGAGAAACCAAGGGTTGGTTTCGGAGTCTGTGATGAGTGATTGACAGATTTTAGCCTCTGATTCGAAGGGGTCCCTCCGAAGGTGTTCGGAGGATGGTTCTCCGAAGGTGTTCGGAGGCTGTTTCACCGAAGGGTTCGGTGGGCTCTGGTTGCTGCAGCTGTTGCAGCGGAGTGTGCCTGTCGGAGGGGTCCGACAGTACACGATGATGGGTTGTACCGAAGGGTTCGGTACTTTGGGCAGTACACCGGAGTGTGTATCGGAGGTCGCTTACCCGGAAAGGTCTTCGGGGTACTGGATACACTTGTCTGTTTGTCTGTGGTGCGCAGGGGACTTCGGAGGCGACGAACGGTTCGTAGCAAGTGAACCTGGGTCAAGCGGGAGGCTTGATGGCAGGGGAGCAGGGAGCTCCTTCACGAAGGCTGCGAAGGGGTCGACGTCGGACCTCGCGTTGAGGTGCGCCAGGAGAAGGCAGTAAGTGCGGAGTGTGACTCCGGGTGAAGGTACCCAAAGACGAAGTCCTCGGAGGTGAGGCACTTCGAAGGGTACTCCGAATGGAGTGACTTCGGACTATGGTGGACAGTGCTCAGCAATGAGGCAAGGAGTTCGAAGTGTGCTCTGGAGGGAGACACTCGAAGGTATACCCGACGAAGGTCTCAGAAGTGGAGGTGCATTGAAGACATGGTCCGGGTGAGGCTCGTCGAGCAGTGTACTCGGGGAGAGACACTACGACGAAGTGCTCATGGAATGCTTCATGCGGAGGCCTTGGACGAAGGAGGGACTTCGAAGGGTGGTACTCCGAAGGTGGGGCTTCGGAGTGAGGCTGGCTCCGGAGCGAGGCTGGCTCCAGAGTGAGGTTGACTTGAGGTACTTCGGCCGTGCATGGCTTCGTTACACGGACTGATGGAGTTCGAGCTGGGAGAAGCTGCGAAGCCGTGGTGGTCCACTCTGAAGGTGTTGGTGCGAAGGCCCAAGGGCTTTAACGGCTTCGACTCAAAACCGTCACTGTATCGAAGGCTGACTTCGGTGAAGCGAAGGCCGTCAGGCTCAAGGCTTCTCACCGAAGCTACCGCACCCCTCGCGTGCAAAGGGGGGCTTCAGAAGGGTCCAAAACTGCAAAGGCTGATAGCGTCTGCTCTGCAAAAGCTGGTGCTGTCCCCTCTGCGAAGCTGACAAAAGAAGCCTCCAAATAAAGTAGACTACCAGTTGTACCCCCCTATTCTGATGAGACAAAAACAGTGTAAACCCTAGGGGTAAAGTAGTCTATTCACAGGGCTGAATAGAGCCTATAAATAGTGGAGGCTGGCTAGGTTACATGAACACTTTGAGCATTTATTGTTGAGCTCCTATACTAGCCACCACATACTCTGTATTCATCCAGTGAGTTCAACTTTTGTGTTCCCTGTTCAAGCATTGAAGCTTTGATTCTGTGTTCATTTTCTGCTTGAGCTTGTATGCATACTTCGCTGCATGCTTCGATCTCGTGTGTTTCACTTCTTTTGAGTTGAGTTTGTGCACTGAATCCTTTCTGGAGAAGTGTGTGAGAAGCCTATTCGAGTGAAGTGTGTTTGAGCGAAGTGTGGTTTTCAGTGTCTGTTCGCTCTGTGTAAACTGGAGGCTAGACCTCTCTGATTACTAGCGAAGCACTGATCGAAGCCCATTTTTCCATCCCTAGTCGAAGCTCCTAGCGAAGTCTGTGAAGTGTGCGTTTTGACCTTCGAAGTACAAAGCCCAGCACCAGTTGCTGTCGTTGAGTAATTGGTCGAAGCCCTGAGAGGGAAGTCCGCTCTTACGAAGGGTGAAGTGCGAAGCCTGCACGAAGGCACCGTGTTGCGAAGGATGCACTGACTTAGCAGAAGCTGAATTTTTGGGTTTGTGTGTGGAGCGAAGTCTTGTTGGCTTCGAACTTTTGCTCCTTGCGAAGCCTGTTTTCGGAGCTGTGAAATAGCTGCGAACCAGTACTTCGAAGGTTGTGTTCGAAGCCTGTTCCGCAGAAGACAGAATTAAAACAGAAGGCTATTTTTAGTTTAAAATTTTAAAAGCTCCCATTCACCCCCCCTCTAGTCGCCGTTTCCGGTCCAACACACTCCTTCCAGACTATTATTCGGAGACGAGGCCATGACACCAACGGAGCTTAAAGGAGGATCCCTTCGCAGCACCGAACCGGAAATAGAAGCAGAAAGACAAACTTCACTTGATTTAACAGAAGAGACAAGACTTCAAGTTGTTGCCAATTTGTCAAAATATCAGCAGCAGATAAAGACTTGGTTCGACCCGAAGGTCAAGATTAATGAACTTAGACCGGGTCATCTCGTTTTGCGAAGTATTATAGCGCCAGGGAAATTAGGAAATAAGTGTGAAGGTCCTTACATAATTGTCTGCTCAGGGCGTCCTGGTTCTTTTAAGTTAGCTAATTTGGAAGGTGAAGAGTTAACACATACATGGCATGCGGAGCACCTAAAGCGATATTTCGCCTAGGGGCTCCTTGTAATGATTTGCAAACACCTTCTGAATCAATAAAGCTTACGGTTCAGATAATGCCTACCCCCATAAACTTCCCACTTCTAGTGGACGCATTGGAATAGCGAAGTTGACCGGGAGGGAAGTGTCATTAATTTGAATCATATTTTTCGGACTTCGGACCACTGGTCCGAAGCTTCCAACGAGGTGGGAAAGTCACTAAGAAAACGGATTCCAAGCCACCGGCTTGAAAGCATCCATAAAAAGAGTCCAAGGAGACCAAATAACGCAGATTCCAAGCCACCGGCTTGAAAGCATCCGTAAAAAGAGTCCAAGGAGACCAAATAACGCGGATTCCAAGTTTCGGCTTGAAAGCATCCGTAAAAAGAGTCCAAGGAGACCACTGCGAATTCCAAACCACCGGTTTGATAGAATTCGCAAAAAGAGCCGAAGGAGGCCAAAACAAACAGAGTTTTAGCTCATGAGCTTCGAATATCTATGAAAAAAGTCCAAAGTGACAAATCGTTTGGGACACTAAAGTGTCCGAAAAGTTATCTAAAGTGATTTCTTTCAAAGCACAAGGTACTAAGTTACCAATCTTCAGACTCCAAGTAGTCGAAGACATTTTATAAGATTTAATCAATCTTTAAATTGCTGAGGGGCTCAGAGCCCACAAAATTGTACTCCTAAGTTTTTCTTTGCGCCTAACCATCTTTGAATATAGTTCGAAGTTGCTAACGCCCAAAGAGGGGCTGGGAAATAGGGAGACAATTTTAAATCGATATTTATTATACTGAGAAGGAATCGAAGACCCCTTCGATCGCTAGAGCTAAGGTTGGAACGACTAGTTCCAGAGCCGGGAGTTCTAACAACTTTGCGTTTAACTCTCCTACCTCCCTTCGAAGCTCTAAAGTCTTTCTGTTCTTGTTGAAGCTCGGCCCAAGTTCGGAGTCGTTCGGGGCTCCTTTCCCAGCTTCAAGTTATTCAGGCTTTTTACCCTGAGCTTCATCTTCATCTTCGGACCATGCAATGTCTTCGGTAGATGAAGTTTCCAGGTTAACTTCTTTTTCTTCCTCTTTAATATAAGATAGTATATCTTTGCTTACTTCGGGCGTAATTGCACCGGAGCTATCTCGAGGAATTAAAAATCGAGGTCACTTGTGAAGTTTTAAAAGATCGAAGGTAGCCCATAGTAGGCGGAGTTCTTCGTTAACGTTTAACACTTCGACATCTTCCATATGAGGTGAAGCCTAAAAATACGATAAGCAAATTTTCATTCATAAATGCACAAAAAGCATGATTCTTTACATGGTCGGGATCCTAAGGTAAATCTAGATCTGCGGGTTTGGCGGAGGCTGGCTGCTCGAGGCTTGTGACCAAGCTTGCTTCTGGCGTTGTCCTTCGTCAATCCAAGCCTTGATAGCAGTGCGACCTTCGGCTCTCCATGAAGTTTGGAAGGCTTGCCAAGAAGCGGCCACGTCTTCGGAAGGAGTAAGAAGCCGATTATCGTCGAAGGTAATGGGAGTCACCTCTGCATTCGAAGTTATCGACATTCCCAGATCTTCGTAGTAACGAAGTATGCTGATAGCAGCCACTTGTCCGGAGATTTCTCCGTACCGAATGCCTGCCATCTTCATTCTCTTCGCATCTCCTTGGATCATTTTTAGCCACCGAAGCAAGGAGGCGTTGTCATTTGAAGGCAGTGTCCCAGTAGTACCGAAGTACTCTAGAACACCTAGGAGTTGGTTCATGACCTCCACAGCTACCTTTTATGATTTCAGTTTATCTTCAAGCAAGGCGTCCTTCGCCGAAGTCAATTCTTCCACCACACCGGAGAGCCTAGCTGCCTCCGTAGCCAAATAATTTTTCTGGTTAAGTAGGTGGCTAGCCTCCTCTGCAGTTTTGGCCTTTTCCTCCCGGAGCTTGACAAGTTCAGCCCCCACCGTAGCATGCTCCGCCTGCATCCTTTCTATTTCCGCCAGAAGCACAATTTGCTCTGCTTCGTGCTCCTTATTTGCAGTCTCCAAGCTTTGCCTGGCCCTCCGCTCTACTGAGACCATGTTGTCTAAATGGGAAACCCGACCTTCGGAAATGTTAAGATTTCTCTGAAGAGTGGTGATTTCCTCTCGAAGGCGAAGGCTTCCGCGTTCGTTTGAA
Organism: Zizania palustris; assembly: GCA_019279435.1. Lineage (NCBI taxonomy): Eukaryota > Viridiplantae > Streptophyta > Magnoliopsida > Poales > Poaceae > Zizania > Zizania palustris. Next base: position 12,484 of record JAAALK010001323.1, on the reverse strand, counting down.
ATGTTCGTAGCTCGGGCCAAGACTATTTGCTGCAAAGAGAAAAACCAAGGTGAGAAATTATTTGAATATAAGATTAATTTTGTTTTGTAGATACTTTGTACCTGGTACTGCACGCTCCATGGCAGCGTTGAGCTCCAAACCCTCGGCCTCGCTCAAGATGGCTACCAAGTCTATCTCCCCGACTTCGCGGCTAGCTCGATCCAAAGGCTCGAGCAAAGTCCGAAGTCCGGTTCTTCGCTCCAAGAAAGGAGCTAGAAGAGGGAACATAGACAAGGCCCTCTGGTCGTCTTCGTTCGGCGAGGGGTTGGAGCGTTGGGCCGTATCTTTTGGAACTTCGGCAGACTGGCCTCCCTCTGTAGATTGGCTTCCATCTGTCGATTCAGACAGAGTTAATCCTGAGCTCGGGGCAGGGAGGGGGTTCACCTTGCCTTTACCTTTTCCAGGTCCCATTTGAGCGACTTCTGGAATTGGCTCCGGAGTAGCCGAAGTCCCAGGATTTGTATCTTTGGGAAGGCCCTCTTCCATAGGAGCAGATCCTATTGAAGCAAAGGTATTATACATTGTATAATTTCACATGAAAAAAGAACAAAGGAATTATGTGAAGTTTACCTCTGAAGTCTTGACGGCGGGTGAGCATCGGACTGCTTGGCGGGTCAAAAACTACCCCGAAGTCTTCGTCAGAGTCAGAGTTTACGACAAAAGTTTCGACAGTTGGAGCTTCTTCGGGAGCTGCCGTCGTTGCTTCACTTGGAATCAAAGTTGATTCTACAGCAACTTCGACTCCACCTTCGTCCATAAGGGCTTCATCTCGCGATAAGTCTTCTTGAGCAGCCGATGTCCCAACTTGCCCAAGGTTGCCTTGAAACTCCGGCACGCTCACAACATCACCAATGTTTGCATCTGTTTGAGCTCCATCCTTGTCAATCAAGTCAACAAGCATTCTACCTTCATCCTCCGAGGAATCGGAGACCGAAGCTATTGGGCTTAGAGGCACCGCAGTTTTTGGCTTTCGGGCTACTTTCTTCGATAGAGTCTTGGTAGAGGTCGAGGCTCCAACTTCGGCCTTCCTTTTCTTAGGCCCTTGTTCCGAAGGCACCCAATCCAAAAGAGGAGGGGGAACAACTTTGAGTAGCCCCCATACTCGGTTGGACCGCTCCCAAGTACCTACCAACTTAATCCTCCATTCTTTCTCAGCCGGAGTTGGGACTCCCAGAATTTTCTCCGAAGCTCGCACGATTTGCTCCGAAGTCATAGGAGCTAGAGAGGCTGAAAGATAAGTTGATGTTGGTTATTTGTTCAAATAAATATATATGAAACATGTTGTTTTCAAAGTTACCTACAGGGCTCGAGCTCGAAGAAATATTTCGAAGGCCACCTTCCGTATCTTCTTTGAAGGTGATTGGCCAGTTGGCCATCAGAGGGAGATCTGAAGTCCGATGAATTCTTCTGCCAAATCCCTCATACTCAGGCGATGGTTAATCCTCTGAAGTAGGCTAAGGCGAGCTTCGAGCTAGCCTGGATCCGGATGGAGAAGAGCTTCTCTCCGGAAGTTTATGTCCTGTAGAGGTCCAGCTAAGTGACTTCCTGCTCCAACTTCGGCGTAAAACCATTGGAGGATCCAATCAGTATACCATCTGGCATTGATGGCCTTAGCTGGAAATCGAAGAGCGTATTCGTCTCGGAGCCGGATGTTAATACTCCCGAAGGCCATCACCAACTTTTCACCTCTGGGGCCTACGAAGGTCTTGGGTTGGCAAGAAGCCTGGTGTAGGGCTGCGAAGATTTCTCCGGGCCTTGGCGAAGGAATAGCTTCTTTCCCAGGTTTGCGAATCACAATATCCGAACTGATCTTCCCTTCTACCGCTGCTGCGAGCGACTCCCTCTTGCAGGTTGAAGGTCCTAGTTGGTAAGACTGATCCGCATACTTCGATGAGGATGGAAGGAGATCTTGGGGATCATCGCGTTGGGGATTTCTTCCTGGCGCCGCCATTGCCGCTACTGTTGCTGCCAGAGTCACTGTCGTTGATGTCGCCACCGTCACTGCAGCCACAACCCGCTGCCGAGCCAAGGCTGAAGCCGCCCCAGGAACCTTGAAACTGGTCTTCGCCATGGATTTGTTCTGGTTGCTCAAAGAATAAATGGAGGCTAGGGCTTGTCTACTGGTTTGTTTGTACTAAAGTGGTGAGCCGAGGCCACGATTTTTTACCGTTTGGTGTTCTGCCGTTTCGCATTCCTAACCGTTATCTCTCTGTGAACTTAACGCATTTCCTTTACTTCCGTTGAGGAAAAAGCCAACGACTCTTTCTTCTAAGCCTAAAAAAGCTTTCGGACTTTTTAAGTTAATTCTAAAAAGTAGTTCGAACATAATTTTCTTATAAGTTGATTCGAAGTTTCGAATCTCCGCATATTTCGAAAGCTGATTAAAACTGTTAGTCTCTGCGCATGATTATTTCTCTTGCGTATACTGCTCTCCTAACATCACAGGTCTAGCGAAGAAGCGTATTTGAGGGGCTACTGTTGGGGGAAAATATTTCATCCTCAGAGCCATTATGGTAACAGGACAAAGGCAGATGATTAAATCAAAGGTTTCCAGCATATGACTCCGGAATCACCGAGGATCAAGTTGAAGTATGAAGGCGAACTCTAGTTCGAAGTATATCTTCGAACTAGGACTCTTCCGAGGGCTTCCTTGCCAGCTAGGATGGAAGACTTATCTTCTTTCTCATTAGATTAGTCTTTTACCATTTTGGCCCTATTAAGGGTACCGAATAGTTTCCACTATGTCGGTTGTAATAGAGGGGTAAAAAGGTCTTTTCCTTAATGTTTGGGCCTATAAATACCCCCCGTTTTACCCTGTAATGGGGACCAAATACAAGTTATTCATTATACATTTCCGAACTATTTTAAGCTATTATCCTTTCGGAGGCTTGAAATAGTTTACTTCGCAAACACTTCGTTTGTTAGTTTCTAACCTTCAGAAACCTGTTAATGTAATCTTTTACGCCAACAAATACAATCTAAACAAAAGCATGAGCAAGCATTTTTAGATTTTAGCAAATAAAAGCATCACCACTCAGACTAGCATACTAGACATGACAAGGCATGAGATGCAAAAGCTAATCAAATACTAACCAGATAAGCATATCCCACTACAAGGAGCTTCAACAAACTTGATATGAATTGATTCAAGATTTTTGATTTTTTTATTTATTTTTCATTTTAGTGCTAGGGGTTATTTTCATGTCAACCTTATGCTAACCGACCAAGCTAATCCTAGGTTGAAACCATCAGAAGCTTAAAGAAATGGTCTTGGTATACACTTCAATGTCCAAGTTCATACCAAAGTGCTATGGTAAGCAATCTAGAACAAAGTAGTGCGACAATGCAAGCCCACCTGGAGCTTTTCAATTTTAGCAAAAGATAGCAAGAGTATCAAATATTTTTCATTTCATTTTCATTTTTTATTTTATTTTTTTATTTTCAGCATATTATGATAAAGTTGCATATTAGCATCCATGTGAAAGGGACCTAGCTATCAAGTATGTAAAAGATAGCAAATGCACTCAACCTATACATGATAGTTTATAGACTAAGTAGTGATCATTTTCAAATTTTCACAAATAAAAGTCATGCTCATAACTAATGTCAGAAGTATTCAAGCAAAGTATAATTAACGGTATTAAAGACAATACTTCAAAGGCATAATAAAGCATGTACTTGTAAAAGCAATCAATCATACAACAGAAGCTTCATGTAGTGCTACACAACTCCCCCTCAATATATGCTAGAAGTTCTCGAATGCTCAGTGTTAGGGTGAATGAAAAAACTGTTTAGGAATCCAAGATTGCAAAACTCAAGAATTAGGTAAAGCGGTAGAATGATTATGCACAGGGTATGTGTCATGATAAAAGTGTGTGGTCTACCTCCAAAGCGATAACCTAGAAAACGACGAGGTCTCCTAAACTATCGAGAATCAAAACCTCTTATACACGGTCTAGCACCATATGAAGCATGGTGTACACCACGATGGGCAAAATCTCTAATGGGACAATAGGGAGCCTCAAAATCAGAATAAGAGTGAAAAGCAGACTCATACATACCAAAAGATGGGTAATGCATGTCCTAAAAGCTCATCGCAGACGAACGTCGTTCATCCTTAATACGACGAAAGCAAAACCTAAACAAATGATCCACCCGATGATAATAGGAGCAGTGATACACTCTCTTGGGTGTGTGAGCATGGGTCTCAGGCACAAATCTCACAGTTTTCTTTGGTTTTGCTGAGGAGTTTCCTTTGGTTGATGAAGGGCTTTCTTAATAGGTTGAGTAGGATTCTCGCTTTTTGTGCGGTGTCTAATTGGGATCTTTCTTTCTCAAGGGTAGTGGGTGGAGTGAACACAATTTCGCTCGAAGTGTTTGGAGTGGTTCTCTCATAGCCCAACACTAGAGCTAACCATGCCCTGTCGGCAAATATTTTTGTTTTAGCCAAAAGCAAATCATTTTCACATTTTATTTTTTTGACTTGCTCTATAGCAAAACTGAGTTGGTCCTTAAGGGTGATGCAGGTGGGACATGCTTGCTGCACATCCTTAGAACACTCAGCACTCTCCAATCTAGCCTTAAGTTCATCAACTTGCCTATCTCTCAAATTAATGCTTTCAACAAGTAAAGGACAGTTCATGCATTCATTGATGACAACAGGATTAGACTCCACCTCCAAAAGCTGCTTTTGAGTAATTTAAAGTTTTTTAATAGTTTGAGCATGTGTAAAACACAACTGAGCAAGTTCACTCATAACAACAAGACAGGACTCACATTCAACATCATTAGACTTAGATTTTAAGATTACAAGTTCAGTGGAAATAGATTAAAGTCTAAGCTTTAGTTTCTTTCGTTATTTAACAACAAGTTTAAGTAATCTATCCTGAGAACAGATAACATCATGTAATTCATCATTCTGAACAAGAAGATGGTCATGGGATAGATATACCTCAGATATGTCGAGCTCGTCGCTGCTGTGGATGCTGTCGGCCATGAAGCAAAGGCCGGTGAAGTCCATTTTCTTCTTCTCTTTTTTTCTTCATTCTTGGATGGTTCTTCTTCAACGGAGCTTGGCTCCTCACTTGAAGTGTTGTCGATGTCGCTGAGAGAGGTCATAAAAGCTCTAGCTACCTTCTTAGCCACTTTGCTGCATTTCCCTTTAATGAAAGGCTTTTTATTCCACTTCTGATGCTTGTGCTCATTTTCATTTTTTAGTTTTAGTTTAGGGCAATTGGCTTTTATGTGAGATGGATCTCCACACTCAACATCCCTGAGACTCTCCTTTCCTCTGATCTTGTCTATCATTATAGAAGCGTGTGAATTTCTTGACAATGAGAGCTAACTCCTCATCATCTAGAGTGTCCACCTGTTTTTTTGTGACAGAGACCAGGGAGGACAAGTCAAAAAATCCAGAATAAGCACAAACTCCAGAACCACAAGAAAGACTCCCTCCAGATGAGGTACCACTACTAGGACCGGAAACTAATGCATTAGAAGGCAACAAAGAGTTTCCAAATCCTGGACGAGATGCCTTGGCAATCTCGGTGACTTAAGCTAACTAAAGAGTTTGTCGCAAGTCAAAGTGTCAAATCTTGCTGACTCTTCAATACTAGAGATCTTCACCTCCCATATGCTACGATCAAGAGTATAGAGAAGTTTGATAGCTCTATCATGGTCCGAATAAGCTAAAGTCCTAGTGGAGCGCAAGTTGCTAACAATTCAATCAAAACGAGCAAACATAGCATCTACAGATTCGCCGGGGCCTTGCACAACATTTGATATTCTTGTTGATATGTGCTTTTCCTCCTTGCCTTAATCTGAGTAGTGCCATCATGAAAAGTTTTCAAAGTAGTCCAAATCTCTCATGCAGTTCGTAGGTGCTGGACGCTGTCAAACTCATTGCGACTCAGACTGATGAACAATATGTTTCTTGCTTTGCTATTACAATCGTACTATTCCTTCTTAGTCTGTGAGGTGCGAGTTTCAGGTATCACATATTGAGAATCGACAATGTCCCATATAGCACTTTCTTGGCTTAGTAGATAAGCCTCCATGAACACTTTCCAATAAGCAAAGTCTCGACCATCAAACACCGAAATCTTAGTGTTCTTGTCCATGTCTCCACAAGGAGCATAAACCGGTTAAGGTCAACTTGTGATCTAACCTGCTATGATACCAATTGTGGGAACGGAATGGCGATTAGAGGGGGGTGAATAGGTGCCTCAATAAATTCTCGCGAATATGATGGCCATTTCAAATCACCAACGCTCCTCTAAAAATGTCAGAAGCAAAATGTGACTCACAGTACAATGCTAGAACAGAAATCAATCCAATTTGAAACTTCTTATAAAGCAGAGTTTGAAGCACCGAACTACACTGTCAGTAAATGGTTTACCGAAATGCTGACTCTAGTTCGGTAGCTGGATTACCAATAGAAAGCTATCGAAGATTGAAACTCCAATATGTGGCTATCGACACTTGAATGGTCGACAGGATTCACAAGGTTCATATATCAGTTTAGAAACAATATTTTCAGCAGTCAATACCAAAACAGATTAAAGAGACAGTTCTAGAGCTGATTTCAATACTCAGTTCAAAACGTTATACACTAAAGCTAATCACAAAATAACCTCAGATCTTCTGATGAAATTGCATGAGCATGTTCAAAGATAAACAACAGCAATGGCTATTTGCCTGTTTGATTCACACCAATAGTCCTGAGCAGATTAAACATAGAAAAGAAGTAAAAAATTAAACCAGAAGCTTAAAAACAATGGCCTGAGCTGAAACTTCTGCACTTCTGTGCCGTATGGTTCTAGTGTTACTTTTCCCAAAGAAGTGATTCAGCCAAAAACATCAACTAATGGAAAAAGAAATTTACAGCAAAAACACATGTTGAGAGTAAACAAAAATAGCAAGCATCAATCCGTGACACACTATATAAAAGTTCCCTGAAGCGTGAACAGAGAACCATAGATGAATTTAATTGCACTTTCTGGATAGATGGTTTTATGTAATGCAACTAGGCATTAAATAGCACTGCATGGTTAAAAGATTGTCTGAAAGTGACATAAGCATTTACCAAGAGAAAAGAGACATAACTCGATTATATGGAGACCAAATACAACTTTCAAAGAAAATGTGATTTCCAAGAAAAATAAACGTGATTGCTTGCTTTCCTTTCCTCGTGTACTAATCCAGCAAGATACCAATGAAATCACCAAAACACAAGTAATCCTGGTGCAGGGAAAAATTGAAAGAACAACGCTGAATAGAGACGGCAATCAATCGGCAATTTTCTCAGAACAAAGCCAGCGACAAGCTGTCGATGAGACGTGTAGAAGATGGCAAGCCAAAGTACAGATCACACACCTGGTAACTCCAGCATAGCAGCACGTTGTGGTGGTGATGAACAAGATTATCAGCGGCACTCTGATTTGGTGACAGAAAAACAGACACGAAGCACTATTATCGGCAGCGCTGAACTTTTGCCGACATTGCTCTGATGACGATGAACAAGCTCAGCTAGACGTGGCAAATACCTCAGCACAACACTGTATCAAAACTAGCAACAGAAATATTTTTGTAACAATGAACAACACATACACAGATTAATGCATAGGAATGAAATTGACAGCACAATGATGCAAAAAATCTGGTTTATAGCCCCCAAAATGGTAGCCAAAAAGTCACCTAAATCCTAGGCCTTTGGGTCCTTTATATAGGCAAGCCCATTAAGGTATTCCTCATAATGCCATCAGGGTTAAAGTTCTAGGTATTTATCTAATTTCCATTATGTATTTTCAGAAAAATTAATTCTGAAAAATACACAAAGGTATACTCCTAATTTATTACATCATTGACCCTATTCTTTTAATTTTTTTTAGAATTAAAATTCCAGAAAATACTAAAAGATTACACTTAATCTAGATGACTAAACTAAAAATTAAACTCCTAATTACTAGAATTAAAAACATTTTCTGATGTAACGGTTTTCATCAAAAACCGACAAAGCCTTCTCGATCACCGACATGTGATGCCAATCCATGAACTCGACCGCCAGCAAATCTCTCCCGCTGTAGGACCGAAAGTAGCGACCAGAGGGGGGGGTGAATGGGCCCCTAAAAATTCTTTCAAATCAATGGCCTGCTCCCAACACCCAACGCATCTCAAAAGTCTTAGCAGCAAAACGTAAACAGATCGCCAAAGCCTAAAAGTATGTAGCCTAAAAACGAATGTTGTCCTAGACAAAGAAACACCAATACAGTGCTAATAGGCAGAATAACAAAGCATTTAAAACATGGGCAGATCATGGTTCTCAACAGTAAACTAACACACCAAAAACCTCTGAGTGCACAATAAAAGAAGATGTGAGGTTACTGTTCCAAGTTGTCTCCTGGTAGGAACTTGACGAAGCCTGCTTCGACGTATGTGCGAAGCCTGAAGTTGTCGAAGGTTGTCGATCGAAGCCTGCAACGTCAAAGCCCGTGGGGGTTGTGCCGAAGTCTGCTTCGGAGTCCTTTGTCGAGGGCTGTAGTGGACGTACTGAAGGTTGATGGAGTCTAGGCTAGTTTGGTGAAGAGTGTAGCGGAAAGCGAAGCATGCTTTGGTGCGAAGTGTGAGGCAACCGAGGCCTGCTTTGAAAAGCACACTTCGAAGCTATGAAGCTTAACACAAGAAGAATCAACTTCGAAGCTTAACAAAGACAAAATCAAAGCCTACAACGCAAACTTCGAATCCAGATTGATCAAAGTATGACTACCGGAGTAGTGACCTTCGAATCACAGACTAACTTCGAATCGGAGTCCTTTGGTGCTTTCACACAAGAAACCGAAGTCTAGAAACAGACTCCGAATCACAGCCTTCGAAAGCACAAACTGAGTAGAACCCACACGAATGAAATGACGTCAGTCAAAATACAGCACACTTCGATCGACGCTCACAGAACACCTTCGCATGCAACGCTCCGAAGAATGCACCAGCACAGAGCGACACCCTTGCAGACTTCGGTGAAGAAAACAGGCTACGCTAAAAACCTTCGAGAAAGAAGAACTTAGAACAAACTGAGAGAGGCTTCGAATCAGTTCTGATCATCGCACGAAAGAGTCAGCGAAGTCGAATAACCAAATAGCCAAAAAACTAGCTTCCTAGCTGTTGAAGGAAATAGCTTCGAAATCCGAAGTAGGCATCGCAAAGGTCATGTCAAAACGTGGGACCCACACTATGAACTTTGTGCCTTGTTTAGCGTTGCTACTAGAAAACTTGCATGAGATGCAGAGCTACAGCATAAAGTCTATCTAAGAGAAGCTAGTGGAACTAGCTGCACTAGACTGAATAGGTACTCAAGGAGTTGTTGTCAGACTTCGTGTAAGAACAAAACAGAGAGCCATCAACGCACAACAGCTACAGGAACATGCATGAAGAACTAGTATTCTCAGACAAAGAACAGAAGCAACTAGAGAAAGATATTCGCAGAGAGATAAAACAGATAGACGCACAAATCGAGGCAAGCAGAAACCTGTGAGATCAAAACGCAGTTCAATTTGTTTGTGAAGAACAGGAACACCGTGCGCAAGAGATGATGGCGGCGGTAGCAGGAAGAAGCACAGGGAGAGATGAACAAAAAGTGACCCACTCTTGATTAGTAAAGTGATTTCAGAAAAGGGTGACCTGACCCTAGGGATTGGGGCCCTATTTATAGGCAGCCCAATAGCCTAGGAATATTCCACCAGACCCTTAGGGTTTTAACAGACGCTGAAATAAAAGGAAAAGACCAAACTGCCATTAGGATATTTTTAAAAACTCGACTGACTGACTGTGGGCCTAAGGACAAAATAGTAAACTCCTGTTTACAGATGATTTATTTGGAAGCGAAGCTTTCGTAGCGACTACGGCTTCACTTCAGGACGGTCCGTTCCAAGATCAGCGGTCATCAGTTTTGCGTCGAAACTGACAAAGCATCCACCGGCTTTGCACTAGGTACCCGGATTGGGCCGGCCGGATTCCACAGCTCTCTCAGCCCGGCAATCGCTCGCTGCCCATGTACCTGAGTCAATCCTGGTAAACAGCCTAGTTGATCCTCTGCTGCTCCTAGCCCATGTACCCGGATTGGGCTAGCCCGACTTCGCGGCCCTTCTGCCCGACAGTCGCTCGCTGCCCGTGTACCTGAGTCACACGCAGCCTAGACGCAGCAGATCTTCTCTTCTCTTCAGTCCTTTTTGAACACCGTTGACAATGACAAATCACATCTGGAGCCATGAGGCCCACGCTCTTTAGCATGGCTCCTCACCCACTCTCGATCCCCTGGAGCTGCGTGATCACTTGCACTGGCCTCCTTTTCGCTGACTTGATTGTTACACTGTCTCGACCATCGGTCCATCCATGTCTTGCTCTATCTCCTCGTGCACTACTGAGATCATCTCCAACTTCACCCGGTATCCATGATCCTCTGGCATCAAGCTCCCCGCTTGACCCTTGATCACCCGCCATTGACAGTTGGTTAACATCTCCGCCGTGCACACATGAGACAAGAGAAAACACAAAACACGATGCATACCGATCCCCGCGGCACAATCCATGTCCACATATCGATCCCATCGATGCAAGCAAACCACCATTTACTTCATACCTCCAGATCGCTCAACCTTTTCAATCACTCATCACAAAGACCAAAACCACAAAGCTACGTCACTTGGTTTCATAGAATCATCCATTAATCTACATAACAGATTGCTACCACTTTGTTGGCTCACTTGTGAACCATGTGTTAATCTACATAACAGATTGCTACCCTTCGTTCTATCTATTTTCCTACGGTTGCACTTGTTAATTCGTTCTCCAGGCCGAATTGGCAATTGATCATTGTGTTCTGTAGGATTCATGTTTAGACCCCTTTTGCCGAAGGTTTCTAGAGCTAGGAAGGTGGTTTTGGAGGCTACCGGAGCACCCTCCAGCAGATCTTTGCTCCGTCCATCTGTGCTCGATCTGTCATGATATTTTCGGTCTGGTCAAGTCCCGCGCACCGGAGCCACTACGCATCGGGGTTGCTTTGCATCGGAGTCATGCTAGAATGCTCTGCATCGGACTTCGTCACACCAGAACGCTCCACATCGGACTTCGTCACACCAAAATGCTCTGCGTCGGATTTGATCGCTCCAGCGCTCCGTGTTGGATTTTGTCACGTCGAAGGCTTCGTGCCAAACCCTATCGTTCGGAGGCAATTTTGCGTCGCGATCTATTCGAAGCCTGCCTTCGGCCAGATCGATCCGAACACCGAAGGATTCCCTTCGATGACCCTTCGCACTGTTCATTCCAAACCAATCAGGCTTCGTTCTATTGATTGGGTTATTTTATCTATATATTTCGGCTAATTGGATTATTTCTATGTGATCTGATTACCTGGTGACTCCACCCCCCTTGCCATTATTAAGGGTAGTCGTAACGCGACGTCAGCACTGTGTTACACTTAGGATTGTCCCTAAGTATCCCTACGTTTTTAGATTGTCGAACCAGCCCAAGTGCAGGGGCACATTTTCGTGTCAACAGTCTCAAGTATATATTCACTCAGCTGGACTTGAACATCAGGCAAAGGAGGTGGTTAGAGTTGATCAAGGATTATGACTTAGGCATTCACTACCATCCAGGTAAGGCAAATGTAGTGGCAGATGCTTTGAGTTGAAAAGGGTACTACAATGCTATTATGGTAAAGTATCAAGCTCCTTTGTTATACAATGAAATGGAAAGGTTGAACTTAGAAATCGCCACCAGGGCGTACCTCGCCAAACTTGAAGCAAGACCCATATTGATGGACCAGATTAGAGAAGCTCAGAAGGAATACCTCGATATAGCAGAAATCAAGAAGAACATGAGAAGGGGAAAAGCCCTAGAATTCTCAGAAGATGAGGTTGGTATCGTGTGATTCGAAAACCAGTTATGTGTACCTAACAAGCCATATATATTTTTGAGAATTTTTACAAATTTTTAGGATCTTTGCAAGCAGCTCATAAAATTTAAATGACTTTCTGCAATTATTTTTTATTAAGAAATGAATTTAAATCAAACTTATGTTGTATCCTTCCATTCCCCCTCCTCAGGCTGGCCCAGCACACTGCCTTTTGTGTCGTCAGTGACGGGTGGAGCCCACCTATCAGCCCCCTCTCCCTCCTCATGCGCGCGCCCACACCCTTCCCCTCTAGCTATCCCTACGGCCGCACCTGTCGGTGCCATTCTACCACGCTCGCGCCCACTCCCACCCAGTGGGCAATGGTCCCGCGCTATCAGGTTCGTCTTCCCCGCACCATCGCCCCCAAATCCTGCTCGATTGTGTGAACCCTAGAACAATCCCCTCATGATCGGCCTCTTTCCTCCAAATTGATGCCGGATAATCACTCCCCTTGATTTGGTGACCATTTCCCCTCTGATTCCAATGCGTTTGAATCACGCA